>WOXC01004170.1:0-100526 GCA_011680675.1 Gymnobelideus leadbeateri
AATAAGGAATCTATGAGGGAAGATGTTAATGACTGATGTGGCTTAGTGCTTTGCTTCTGCAGTGGAAAGAGCCTTAGGCATCAGAAGATCTGGATTCCAGTTTCACTTTGAATGTCTATCACCTAAGGTAAGTCCTTCAATATTCCCAAGTTCCAGTCTCCTCCTCTGTAAAATGAGAGCCCTGGACTAGATGCCTTCCCATGATCTCTTCCACTGGTACTGATACTTTAGCAATGGGTTATGCCTTCCATTACTAATGGAGTCATTTAAAGCCTCATTGCTGGTGGGCTATTTCCAGGTAGAGAGATCTTTCTAATCTTTTCCTATCTCACCTTACAAGGGACTACCTACTCTCTTCAGCATGGATATTAGGAACCTCTAGGAGAGAATTCAGTTCTTAGATTTCTATTCCAGGGAAAAGGTCCCCAGTTTATCTAGGGAAAAGAATTAAGGGTCCTGGGGCAGTCCCTTATTCTCTCCACATATCTGATCTGATCAGAGCCAGGTAAGATGAAAAGGGCAGAGACCCCAGGGGGGAATGAAGGGGTGGGATGGGGTAGAAAAAAGGATAGGTATGGGGTTGCCATCCATTGAATGAGCTCCCACCCAGGGCTCCCCACCCCCTGCACTGATGCAGGAGGCCAAGGAGAAAAAGGCATTTCTGAATGAGTGTGACAGTTCACTCCACATGAAAACCCACCCAGTTGTGACTCAGAGTTTTTGGAGGCACAGATAGAATTAAAGAAATGTTAATGTATTCTGTTTGCTTTGCCTCCTGCCCACACAAACTCCAGAATGTAGAGAGTGTGGAGCAGTGATGAGCGGGCAGTGAAGGTATTGGGGTGTGTGTGTGGAGGGGGGGAGATGAAGAGAGATAGAGGGCTAATTGATTGGTTTTCAGTGCCCCTCTTCCTCAGGAGATTCCAAGCTCTCCAGAGCTGCTGTTGATGGGTCAGGAGTCCCTAGAGTCTGGGGTGGTCCATCTGCAACTGGTCTAATCCAAATGAATTTAAGGAATGGAACATACGCCCAACCCAGGAAGGGTGGGGAGTACCAGGACCCTGGGGTAGGGTGGAGGGGTGTGGGTGAGGAATGGCAGCACTACATAACCCAGAGGGCTCTGTTTCAGCTTCAGTGCTGTGGCTTGTCAATTGGTAAGCAGCCGTTTAGAATCACTGTCTTTTCCAAATGAGTCCCCTGAATGCTGTATGTTTAATAAGGTCTATCTCTCTATGCATTTATGCAAGAAAGTCCCCAGGGTCCCTGGCAGTTGTGCTGCTTTGGCTTAGAACAATACCCAAGGAGAGACCACCCCCCACCTTCTTTTCCTTCCCCTTCTCCTGGGTCTTCTGAGACCCAGATCTTTCAGATTTGTGTGAGTCACTGCAAGGATGATTTGAAAGCCAAGGCCACAAGGTGTGTGTGTGTGTGTGTGTGTGTGTGTGTGTGTGTGTGTGTGTGTGTGTGTGTGTGTGAGACAGAGAGACAGAGAGAAAGAGACAGAGATGGAGAAGAAGAGAGAGGCAGAGACAGAGACAGTAAGTTGGGTGAGTAAGGTCTCAAAACATCTCATAATGGCCAAGAAAGATTTTGTCTGACCAGGGTACATACAAGGAGATTAGTTGCCCCCTTGTCCTATATAGCAGGCTTAAGTGCAGCCCAAGATCTAATCTGTCTTGTTGGCTAACATTATATATTATAACACATTTGCATGTGTAAAAAATTCTGCTTTATATTTTTCCATTTTAAATTTCACTTTCTTAGATTTGAACCACTGTTGCAATTGTGAAGATAGGATTTCTTTTTTAACCATCCAGTGGGTTAGCTCTCTTTCTTAGCTTCACATAATATGAAAATCTGACAAAGTGTCATCTATACTCTCATCCAAGTATTGACAAAAACCTTAAACAGGGCAGGATCAAGCCCAGGTCTCAGTGGTACTCTTCTAGAGAACTTTCTCCAGGTTAACACATTCCCTCACCACTTTGTTCATCTCTTCTCTTTGGGTTTGGTCATTCAACTAGATCCAAATCCACCTAACTGCACTCTCATGAGGGATAGAAATAGAGACTGGACCTTTGATCTTGTTGGTGCCAGCAAGCTTCTTTGAAATTTACAGTTTTAGTAATGCCTAGAGCATTGAGGGGCTTACTTGGGTTACTTGGCAAGATCACATAGACATTATGTGTCAGGGGCAGGATTTATATCTGGATCTCCCTGACTCAAAGGACAGTTCTCTATCAATTATGCCATATGGTCTTTGTCAAATGCCTTGATGAAATCCAGCATTCCTACCTCCAGACTTTTGACTTGTAAGAAAGTCTTTACCTGACATCTAGCACAAGATTTGGAACAACGGGAGTGTGAACTTGGTAATGGTGATGGTGATATCCTTGAAACGGCTCAAGCTGAAGTAATCATTCCCAATTCTTAGAACTAGTATAGTAAGCTTCAGGATTGTAACAGGCTCCTTACTCTCACAGTTTATCTCTGCTCTGTGAAGCTTGAGGTCCACAGCTTTTAGGAGAATGGAAGAAGTGACACCCAAGTTATAGTACTTGCCACCTAGAGAGGCTGCCTGCTGAGAGGTAGCTATCTTGTCAAAATACCTTAAGTGAACTGGATGGAGGAACCTGATTTACTCAGAGTTAATCCAAGAGAAAGGAGGAGGAGCTTGTTAGGACTATAGGTAAGGCAGTGCATCCGGAAGATTTAGGTCTTTGGGCTTTCTTCTGGGCAGTAAGCCCTCCCAGCTGGGGATGCCTAGGATCCATTTGGACATTAAACCACAAGAGAAGGGACTGAGTATCTCTTGATCCTATTTTGGGGCTTGGATGTTTTAAATGGCAGTATTCATGGTCTGATAGAGAATTTTACAGTATTGCAGAGTATTACCTAGTTAATTTGACTAGAATAGAATGTGATTTTACACGGTGAAGCTGAGACCTCTTGAACTAACAGTTCTATTAAAGAGGGCAGAGTGTCCACCCACTCTCGCCAGACCAGATAAACTCAGGGAGCATGTGACCATGGACTTTCCCAGAAACTGGGCCAGTGAGCTAAAGGTTCTTAGTTCCAAGGTTGGTTGGGGATTTGTGAGGTTTGGGGTTCCTAGTTTTTGGGGCTTGGGGTAGGGAGAGAGTGACTGCTATATAAGGTCCTACAACATGGTGAGAGTTTATCAAAGACAGATGGTAATTTTGTCCTCTCTCTGTCTCTGGACAGGACAATGATGTCAGGCAGGCTAGAGAGTGAGAAAAGGTCCTGGACACTGGTTTAGGAAAAGATGGGGAAGGTAATCCCTCCTGACCTCAGTATGGGAGAAGACCCTGTATATTATGATAGGGTAGATCTACCTTCATTGTTAGCAGAAATTAAATATATAAAAGAAAATAAATTGTGTATTATTATGTTTTTGAGTTCCTAAATAAAACTGTTAAATTAGACTTTGAAGGGGGCATCATTATAAACTCAGAAAAGTGAAGCAGCCAGCAGTGGGGCTAAACCATTGTGGGATGTTGAATTGGGCCCAGGCTGTGTCATGTTAGCCCAGCCTTGCCCACATGGAAGGACTGATTCTTTCTGGAAGCTTGTTTAGCTTGGAACCTGGTGAGAGGTGAGGAAAGGCAACCAGCTTTGATATAAAAAGAAATCTGGAGTTTGGTTTTAAGTTTGATCAGGTAAGTCACTCACTGGTGAATGAGATGAGAGCTGGTCACTCAGCAAGACCAGAGCAGATGATTGTAAAGAAGGTGAGCAACTTGTGTGGGCCATATGTGGCTAATTTAGGAATGACTTAGGATAAGATTACCCAACTCTATAATGTCAATTTTGTGATCTGCCAGTTGGATTTTTTTTTTTAAGCAATTGGGGTTAAGTAACTTGCTCAAGGTTACAGGGCTAGTCATTATTTATGTGTGGGTGCTCATTTTCTGAGGCCGGATTTGATCTCGGGTCATCCCAACCCCGAGGCCAGCGCTCTTACTCACTGCACCACCTAGCCGCCCCTTTTAGGGCAATTGGGGTTAAGTAACTTGCCCAAGGTCACACGGCTAGGTTTTTGTTTGTGAAGGTTAAGTGTCTGAGGCCGGATCTGAACTCAGGTCCTTCTGATTACAGGGCCGGCGCTCTACTCACTGTGCCACCTAGCCTCCCCAGCCAGTTGGATTTTTACCAGTTTTTAATAAAGTCCATAAGTTAGGTGGCACAGTGGATAGAATGCTGGACCTGGAGTCCGGAAGATACCTTTTCCTGAGTTCATATTTGCCCTCAGACATTTCCTAGCTCTGTGACCCTGGGCAAATCACTTAACCGTGTTTGCCTTAGTTTCCTCATTTATAAAATGAGCCAGAGAAGGAAATGACAAACCACTCCAGTATGGAGTTGGACATGACTGAAAAACAACTAGACAATGAGAAGAAAAGTCAAACCTTTATTTCAGTGAATTAAAAAGAAAAAGGCAGGTGCCCCTGCAAGGCCAGGTGAATTAGCTGTGGGAAGAGGTGGTCACTGGAATCTCTAGAGGCCAAACAAGGATTGATGACTAAAGTCTTCCTTCGGTTTCCTCACCCGGACTCTATCCTCTAGCCATCTCCACCTCTACCCCATCAGGTATTGGGCTCCACCTCAGTCATCCCCCATTTTGGTAGCTCATCTTTCTGGGAACCAGGCCTCCATGTTACTTTCACTTTCTGCATGCCCCCCTCCAAGAGCTTGGGCAAATACTCTTTCTAACCTCTTCAATTAGAAGGTAAGCTCCTTGAGGTCAAAGACTGTCTTGTTTGCTTTTATGTATATTCCCAGCACTTTTCACAGTGCCGGACACAGTAAGAACTTAATATTCTATATATCTATCCTATCTAATTCTATCTATCTATCTATCTATCTATCTATCTGTCTATCTATCTATCTCTCTATCTGTCTGTCTGTCTGTTGTCTATCCATTCATCTATCTATCTCTGTCTGTCTTTCCATCAAGGAGGATAGAAGGTTCCACCACTCTGGCAGGTTTTAGCTATGGTCTACATTTGGGATTAAGTAAAGCCAGACTCAGGAAGAGCTGCAAAAGCTTGTGCCCTTCTGTCCTGGGGTTTTTGTAAAGGTCATGGGAAGAACCCCTCTAAGAAATATAAAAGGTTCTTGTCCCAAGGTAGGAGGATGGTCATTGAATCCTTAAAGGCTGTGCTCTGACTGCTGCTCCAGCATTCCTCGTTCCTTTTTCCCAAGTGCCCTGATCCATTTATTTTCAAAACCAGACATTTTCCTCGGATCCTGGCTCCATCTGGTCCTGATTCACACTTCTTCCTGATTCACTCCTGACTGGAAAGCACTACATCCCGCCTCAGGCACCTTGGGGAACTGCTCTCACAAACATTATGGTTTTATTCTCCAGAGGCTCAGGAAGTCAAGCATTGCCAAGAGCATCCCTATTTCTGACCCAGAAAAGAGGAGTAGGAGATGACTGGGCTAGCAGGTGCTAGGGAAGGCTTGTGGGCTCTCCTATCTCCATTCCCCCCCACAAAAGCCTGGCAAACTCGGATCTGCCTGCTTCTCTTCTCATGGGTCCCCCAGAGGTCCTTCCTTCTTTCCTTCCAGGAATGTCTAGTCTTTGGAAAGGATTCTTCCTTCACATCCTGTTTTGTTGCAGCCTCTTCTTCCTTTTACTCTCTCACTATGACAGCTGCCTTCATTTAGCTACTTCTAGACAATGAAGGCAGAGATACCAAGGAAAAGAAAATGGATGCAGAGGTTGACCTCCCTAAGAGGTGAGAGAAGGGGAAGGGTTATTGTTCTTATTCTTTTGTTTCTTTGGGGAGGGGCGTATTGATGGTATATGGATAAAGAAGTACTGATAGACCTAACAGAAAATTGTTTGAGCTTTTCCTAGACCCCCTCCCCCAACACAAGCAGTGTATTGTGGAAGGAAACAGCCCCCATATTCAAACACCCTGGAAGGTGGGGATATTCTTGTGCTATGGTGTTGAACATCTGGCCTCCATCCAGCCCTACTGAAGCCTCCCACTTGAAAAAAATCAAAGGAGGCATGGTTAGCCCATGCAAATCCATCATAATGGGACAGTCAGATCACTTGTGGTTCAACAGGGCAAACTGTCAATCATCTTTTAACTATTTTCCAACTTCTGTTCCTGTTTCTAACCCAACTTTGCTCAAGAATTCCTGTTCTTGCTATAGCGCTGTCACATCATTTAACTTACTTAAAATTAACTATACATACTGATTTGGAGTGACTATGTGGACCATGGCTGTTTTTCCTTGACTTCCAGCTCTGCGTGTTCTCTGGGTCCAGCTTGACCTTCCAGCCTTTTGCTTCCCTTTGGGTCTCACTTTTTCCCCAGATCTCCTTGTCTTGGCTTCTTGTACTCTGTGCATGATATCTTTAGGACAATGATAAAGATGATAGAGAGAAAGATCCAGTCATCTTCCTGGAGGACTTAAGTTTTAAACACTGAGGACTCTCAAACTCAGTTACCATGTACACACACTGGTAGGATCCTTGAGCAAATATCCATTTCTCCTCCTCCTCCTCCTCCTCTTCCTCCTCCTTCTACTCCTCCTCCTCCTTCTACTCCTCCTCTTCCTCCTCTTCCACCTCCTCCTCCTGGCTACTTTCTAGTTCTGATCTCTTTGCCACTCAGCCTCAGCCTACAGAAAGGTGCCACAGAAAGGGCAAATAATTTTGTCTCTCTAGACTTCAGTTTCCCCCTGTGAAAATAAGGAAACTAGACTATAGAGTCACTAATGTTTTTTCCAGTTCTAAATCCTCATGGTCCTATGAGCAATAGATGTCTCCTCTAGTACTTGGCTACCTTCACATTCCAATACTTGGTGCCCTTTACCATTGCTTGTATCTAGACTTCATCTTTAGGCTGGGCCCATCACTGGAACAGTCTATTGTTAGCAAATATGGTGTCCAGGAAACTTCTTTGTACCCTAGAGCTGCTTCCAGGGTAGTCCCCTTTCAAATTGTCGAGTTGGCTTCAGCCTTGCATTCTCTTTCCCCTTTCCTTCCCGCCCTCCCCCCCCATCTTCCTACCAGGCACCCAGTATCTTTATGATACCTCCTATGACTCGCCACCCACTTGTCTTGCCCAGGCAACATTCATACTGTCTCTGTGCCTTTTCCTTTCAAAACCAACTTGCCTTGGTCCCACTTCCTCATGGCTCTTTCAGGTAACAGCTAGTTAATCTGTGGTCAATTAAAATTTCCAAGCAATAAGGAAATTTAGAGACCATCTAGTCAAGCCTGCATTTTATGAATGAGAAAAATGAGACCCAGAGAGGTGGAGCAACTTGGCCAAGGTCACACAGCTAATTAGGTCACATGTCTAGTTAGGTACAGAACCTGAGGGGACAAACTTTCAGTTTAGCACTTTCTCACCTGTACTCTGCTGGCTCCAGTAATTCTTATTAAGCTGTTAATAGGTGGTAATGGGATAATGAATCACACCTGAAGGTAATATATTTGCATTTGGGCTTCCCTAACTGGGGAATTTCAGGCACTGGCTGGAGACTGAGAGACGGAAGAGAAGAGATTTTAGGGCGGGTGGAGGAAGGAGCTTCTCAATGATGGGTGCTTATTTTACTAGTCCTCTCCCTGGCAATTCCTCGTTTATACCAGTATCCAGCTGGTATTCCTCCTCCACCCCCTCCTCTTCCTCTACCTCTTCCTCCTCCTCCTCATCTTCCTCCTCTTCCACCTCCTCCTCTTCCTCCACCTCTTCCTCCTCCTCCTCTTCCTCCCGGCTGAAAAACTGAGACAGGTATAGCCCAGTCTTGCCATGTGGTTTCTCAGTGGTCCTCACTCTAAGTCCAACTTACTCTAGCCTAGGTCAAGTCAGACCCCATTCCCTCCCAGGCAGCTGGGGGAAGTAAGGGGGAATGAGGTGAGGACAAATTGGGATCCTCTTGCAATAGTTTCTAGGGAGGGGCTGCTTCAGCAGCAAACAGCTGGTGTAGCTAATCCATTTTCTGCATGCTTTTGCAGGATACATAATTAAGAGTTCTGCTGAGGGGAAAAATAAAGCACACCATTAGATTTGTTTAGAACATTATGGTAGGTCTAGTGCCCACTTGGGCACCCCCCTTGCCACATAAGCCATTAAGGTGATATTTTTGAAACAGCCCCAAGGTTGCTTGATGTGTCTATACAATGTTAATCCTGAGTAAATATTTGCATTTCATGTTTTGATATGATTTTCCACCAGGAGAGCTTTCTGAAGGTAGGATTCCCACCCTCCTCTGCTTCAATTAGCATTCCACTTAAAAATACATTTCTTTTTTTTCTTTTTTCTTCTTCTACCTTTTTTTTTTTTTTTGCAGAGGGAAGGCAGGGCAATTGTGGTTAAGTGATTTGCCTAAGGTCACACAGTCATATTTGAACTCAGGTCCTCCTGACTCCAGGGCTGGTGCTCCATTCACTGCACCACCTAGCTGCCCTAAAAATACATTTCTTTAGACTCTCTTGTCAGAAGTCATATTCCCTCCCTTCTATGATTCCTTTCTCCTCTCTTCATCCAGACCTCTTTCCTCTTCAGTCTGCCATCAGGCCATTAGCCATTCTCCTTTATTTCACTTCTGTCTTATCTTTCCTCCCCCTCCTTTCTCCATCCAAGAACTGTCTTTCTCCTTCATCCTATTCTCTTTCCCTCTTATGTGCTTTTTGCCTTTCTTAGGGTCATAGGATACAGCTGGAAGGAGACCAAGGCTATTTAGCCAATCTACCCATTTTAGAGATGATTCAAACTCAGGTCATAAGATCATAGATTCAGAACTGGGAGAGCCCTTATGAGCTCTAATGTCATAAGAAACAAATAGATGACCTTTAGCCCAAACTCCCTCATTTTACAAAAAAGGAAACTGAGACCTAGAGAGATTAAGGGATTTACTCAAGGTCACAGTAAGTGTCAAAGCCAGAATTCAAACTCAGGTCCCATGACTCCAAATGCAGTTTTCTTTCCCTTCCATCTTCCTCTTCTGACTTCCCTAGTTCTATTTCAAACCACACCTTACCTCAGCCCTCCACCTTGGCTCTTCTCCCTTTATCCCCCTCTCCAATTCCTCTCATCCTACCTCTCCCTCCATTCATTCACCTTTACACTGAGTTCCTTGAGGATAGAAACTGTCTTTTGTCTTCCCCTAGCACTCTGTAGCCCTAGTAGGTACATGATAAAATAGCCTGTTGAGAATTCTATTTCTAGCAACAATTTTTGCAGTAGAAAAGAACTAGAAACAAAGCAAATGTTTAGCAATTGAATGACTAAATAAATTGTCATACATGAATGTAAGGGGATATGACTGTGCTGTAGGAAATAATCTGCTTAATACTGAGAATCATGGGAAGACATATAAACTGATGCAAAGTGAAATGAGTTGAACCAGGAAGACAGTATACATAATGACTACAACAATGTAAATGGAAAGAGTAACAAAATAATGCTGTGAAATAATAATGTCCAAGCTCTGCCCAAAGAAGATATATCAAGACCTCCCCTTGTCCTCTCTTTGTAGAGGTAGAGGATGAGCATTATGGGATACTATTCAGTGTTAACCTGCACCTAATATCAGACTTAACTGATGTTTACTTTTGCCAGCCATTTTGTTTTTATCTTTTTTCTTCTTTGTTAAAAGAAATGACTTTCCCAGAAGGGAGCAGGGCAGGTATATTGGGAATTATAGGTGACGTAAAAGCAAAAAACATAGAAAGAATTGTTAAGTTGTTGATTGATTGAGAGATGAACTTGAATAATAACGCATCACTTGGATGATAACCCATTTGCTGAAGGAGTATCCTTCTTCCTGAGAGATAACCAAAAGATAATCTTTAGAATTCACTGCCAGTGACAGGATAACCATGCTGGGACATTCCTGGCTTAAGCAGCTGGGTAAAACTGGGCAAGAAGGCTTGTGTGGGTACTCACATGTGTCCCAGTGTACCTACAAATGAGAATAAGAATGTGTACATGTGGAAGGAGTGCATGCAAATGGGTGGGTGGGTCCTGAGGGCATCCATAAGAGGTACTCATGCAGATATGGGGATGTATGTATCTATGAGGAGGTCCCTGTAGATACAGGTCTGTGTATGCAGAGATGGGGATGTTGGTAATATGTATGATGTTGTGTATGTATACATAACTAGGTGGGATTTGGGGATCTTTATATACATGCAATAAATACCACCAAAGGGGAATATGTATGGGATTATAAATGGGGTATATTTATGAAATGGTATAAATTATGAGAAAATGTGTAAGGACGTGCATGTAGATATGAACATATTGGTAGTATTTATGGTGTTGTCCACACAGGTAAGAGGGGGTCAGGGATATTGCTCTCTGGGTGGCCCTGGCTGGGCAAATCACTTATCCTCCATCTGCCTCCGTTTCCATATCTGTGAAATGGGGATAATGATAGTTCCTATCTCCTAGGGTTTTTGTGAAGATCAAATGAGGTAATAGTTGTAAAGTGTTTGACACAGTGTCTGGCACATAGTACCATATACATGTTGTTATTAGTATTATTTATAAGGCTGCATTGCTAGAATGTCATAAGGACATACACGTAGCTTGGGAGATGTTCGTGAAGATGTAGGGATACTTATAGGGCTATGCACGTAGGTAGGGTTGTATTGGTGCTATTTATGGGGTAAGCATGCAGATATCAGGGCCCTATGGATCTGTGCAAGTGCTGGGATATCTATGAGGTATTCACATAGATATGGGAGGGTACTGTATTTATGGGAGCTATGCATGTGTGAATTTGGGGGAATATTTGTAGGGTGCACTTGTACTGGTATATTTTGGGGACATGCATGTAGATATCAGTGTTCATATAGGGTTATGCATGTGCTAAGGGGTCTGTTTATATGGGGGATTGAGGGCATTTGTAGGGCTCTACGTGTGGGTACGTTGATATTTGCAGGATTTTCGAGGATGCTCACATGTTGAGGGCATGCATGTCCCTGTAGCTTTACCTGTAGCTAGGGATGGACCTATAGTTTTGAAGGTGTTGGGGGCCAGAGTTCAGGACTAGTTTGCTTGTGTATCTAAGCATCCCTCCCTCCCTCCCTCCTCTCCTGGGACCTGGCTCCCTCAGAGCCTCCACCCTCTCACTTAAACCACCTTGGCAAGACCAGAGGGCTTGAGTGTGGACAAACTGAGGAGGGGCCAAGGTTACTGTGTCCATGGAGCAGCTGGCTCGGGAGTGATTAATTAAAAAATAATAAAAATAATAATAGAAGGAAGCTAAACTTTCAGAGGAGAGAGAGCTAGGGGAAAACTGCTGTGGGGAGAGGGCCAAAGAGACAAAAACCCCAAGGAAAAAGAGAGCAAGAGAATGGAGATGGAGGGAGGGAGAAAAGAAAGGAGGGAGAAAGGGCGAGAGGCGAGCAATTTACTTCAGCCTGAGGCTGCAAGAGCAGC
The DNA here is from genome assembly GCA_011680675.1 of Gymnobelideus leadbeateri. Classification (NCBI taxonomy): domain Eukaryota; kingdom Metazoa; phylum Chordata; class Mammalia; order Diprotodontia; family Petauridae; genus Gymnobelideus; species Gymnobelideus leadbeateri. The sequence goes on from WOXC01004170.1 coordinate 11,439, forward strand.
CACCGCAATGGCAGCCGCTAACGTGCTGACAAGTTGTGTATGTTTTACATGCCCATTAACTCACTTACTCAATAAAAAATGCATAGTTACCACCACCAAGACATGCCAGTGCTATACGAGGCATCTCAGGCACCCGGATCCCCCGCTTACCCTGGCAGCTGAGCCAACAAGGGCCGGGAGGAAATGGGAGTGTGTGTGTTGGGGGGAGGTAGACTGGAGGAAGGAAGAAGGTTATGTCTTTGCAAATGAGTCCATGGCCTCAGGGAGTCAGGCAGGCCCCGAGAAATCGGGCAGCAGCGTGTAAACAAAATTAAGAAGGAAAGCGTAAGGGGGAAGAGGACTGCGCTGGAAGTAGAGGCCAATTTAGGTCCTGTGTTTGCCACTAACTTGGGTGACTTTGGGTCAGCCACTTAGCCTTGGTTTCTTCATCTGAAAATGAGGCGGTTCTATGGGATGATTTCTAAGACTCTCTCTGGCTCAAATTTTCTAGGGAGAGAGCAAATAAATGGTAAGCTCTGGGGTCACTAAGTACCATTGGGTTTCAGAGCAAGCAGGAAAAGAACCATGTTTTCCTACCACGGGTCTCTTGGATGCCATCAGCAGAGAATGCATTCTGGGTTCTCTTGCTCACCAGGTGAACTCACTCTGGACACATTGCACTCGCTCCCCTTTTTTTTCAATCCTTGCACCTAAATGTTCTAAATGCCCAGTGCTTGCTCAGGATACCATAGGGGTTTAAATCCCTTATACTTACTGGTTGTGTGACCTTGGGGAAGTCACTTGTCTAGGCCTCATCTGAAATATGAGAAGGTTGGGCTAGAATTAGGGGTGGGGAACCTGTGACCTTGAGGCCACATGTGACCTTCTAGGTTTTGGGTGCAGCCTTTGGACTGAGCCCAAGTTTTACAGAACAAATCCTTTTATTAACCTCTGAATGGACTCTGAAGTTCTTCCCAATATTAGGTCTCTTATCTGTCCTGACTCCCAGGAAACCCTGAGACCATCTCTCGAATCCTTGCTGGAGGAGGAAACCAGAAACAAGATGGTAGGAGTGGTCTGACAGGATCTAGAAGTACTGAACTGGTTAATCTCAGTTTTCTTTCCCTCTGGGGCAAAACGGAAAGTGGGAGCCCTTCACCTATGACTTGAGGACAGAGCCATGTGTCTCAACTCTTTGGGGAGGGGAAAGGTAAAGAGAATGATCTCTCCTTAACTCCTTTGTTTCCTCAGAGCTGTAAGGGAGTTCAATATCTTTAGGGACCTTTCCAGGGTCGATTCTATCTAACCCTACTATCCCAGCATGAGTGTTTCTGCTGAAGGCAGCAGTGAGGAGGGGATAGGGTCAAAGAAACTGCTGAGTTTCTTCAAACATCTTAAACTATTTCCCCACCCCCACCCCAAAGTTAGAGACCAAACTGTAAGCTTTAAATGTTATGCCCCTGCAGGGGTTTGGAGGGAGAGTCAGCTCACAAATGTCAGGTGGCTTATATAGTGAGCCTCCTCCTGGGGTCATTTGATATGTATGGGACGCTCAGAGGCTCCCCAAAGACCAGGCTAGAGGAAGCAAACGGTCTCTGCTTGCCTGAGAATAAACAGAACTTGGCCTTGAAAGGAGTCAGAGTTGGATCTGGAATTAGCAGGATAAAAGAGTTGTGGCCTCTGGAGAGAACAATCAAAGGTTCTGAGGAAGCCATCCCTTCTCTCTTACCTTGGGTAGATTTCCTGACCACACACCTTTAGACTTCAATTTTACTGTACTTGGAAACCATCCACCCACACCAGTTATCTCCTCCTTTCACTTATCTTTGTGTGGGGAGAGAACCAGTATTGGTGACTGCCTTGAGGCCACGACATGGGTGGAGAGATCCAAAGAACTGTAAATGCTTAGCCTGGACAAAGGTTGACCTAGAGACTCAATGGGCTGCCTGAGGAGGTAACAGCCCAGGTGCTGGTTATCTTCATCCAGCAGCTGGATGATCACATGTTGAGCATGTCACAGTTCGAATTCTTTTGGGGGTGTTTCTTGGACTTAACGGATGCTGATAAATACCTTGTAACTGAAATCCTGGGGTTCTGGGAAACTTGTAGAAACTGGGTGGGTGATTTGGCCTAATGGAGAGAGGACTAGCCTTGGGATATGAAGACAAGGGCTCAAGCCTACCTTGAACAAGAGTGGCCCTGGGCAAGCCACTTAACTTCTCTGAACCTCAGTCTTCTCACCTGTAAAATGAGGTTATCACTTAATACCTGTAGTACCCAAAGGTAATTTAGTGAGGCTCAAATGGTCATTATTATTAAATAGCTAACATATATATGATACTATGTCCCAGACTTTGTTCTAAGTGCTTTACAATTATTATCTCATTTGATCCTTACAATAACCCTGGGAGGGAGGCATTATTATTATCCCTATTTCATGGATGAGGAAACTGAGGCAAACAGACATTAAATGACTTGTCCAGGGTAATATAGTCAGTATCCGAGGGAGAATTTGAACTCAGGTCTTTCTGACTCCAGGTCCAATGCTCTATCCACTATGCTACCTAGCTGCCTATAAATCATTTAATATATATATATATATAATGTAATAATATACAACATAACACATAATAACATAACACAAACAATATATTATTATATATCAAATATGCCATATAATACTATGAATTGTTTAATGTATATATAATATAAAATTATATATTTGTATTACATTATATAAGCATATGTTACATATTATATAATTAGATAAAGTATAATATAATAATATATTATATAAGTATATGTTCTATTCTGTTATATATAATTATACAATATATAATAATTTTATAACATAAATAGTATATTTACAATAGCATATTATGTATCAAATATAATAAATTATTGAATTATGAAAAGGACTTACCAATGTTAAAGCACTCTATGAATCTTAGTTTGGAGACCCAGTTTTGGGTTCTGAATCCTGGTCCTGGATTGTAGCCGTTTTGTGACCTTGGCTATTTCCCCTCTTTTGAGGCTCACTTATCTGTAAAGTGAGAAGGTGGCACTAGATGGCTTCTATGATCCTTTCCAGTTCCGACCTTCTCTGATTTTGTGGGGGGGGGGGCGGGGGAGAGAAAAGCAACTGGAACACTCCCAGACCTGGCACATTTTTATGTTACGGTGGAAAATGTGGTAGGATCTGGGTTTAAATGTGAATATTGCTCCCTGTGTGACCTTGGGCAAATCACTTTCCTTCTGTAAGTCTCAGTTTCTTCATTTGTGGAATGAAAAGTTGGACCCACTAGGCGACCTCTAAGGCTTCTTCAAGGCTTGAATCTTATCTTATAAATACACTCCGGAGTCATCCAATTCTGGTCCTTCAGTGACCCCAGAGCCCACCGAAGGCAAGGGAATAGCTCCCCTCCCCACCCCCTTGCTATTCGGGGCCATTTTCCCACCCGAAGGGGAGGGTGTGGGGTACACTGGAGGGGAGATGAAGTCTCAGAGAGCCAGGGGCGTTTAGGCTTCCATGCAACTTGGAACATAAGGAGCTCCCGCCTGAAATAATCTTCGTCCAAGGTCCCTCTCTAAATCAGCTGCTAACTGGCTGTGCTGTAAGAGCCCCTGGGCTTCCTGCAGTCTGTACAGGGCTGGCTCTGCTAGGCTCAGCACCCCTGCCCTCCCCACTTGGCCTGCCTGCCTGTCACTTTTTCTTACCAGGGACAGCTCCCTATGCAGAGATCTCAACATCTCTTGTTAAGAGAGAGTAAGTAGCTCCCCTGCTTTCTTCTCCAATTCTCCTCCTCCCTCATCCGGACAGATTTTGGGATGAGGGGAGGATCTTCATAGCGCGTCTCCTTCCCCTCATCCCCCAATAATCCAAACCTTCTGCACACACCCCCTCCTCCCACCGTAGGGTAGTCCCCTTCTTCCCTAGGTGCTGGAATCCTCTGCCTCTGTGTTGTAGTATTTATTATGCCTGGTTAAAGATCATTAAGGCCTTTGTTGGAGGGGCTGACTGACAAGGAGAGTGGATTAATATTAGAACACTCTGTCAAAACTGGTGAAAAGGCGGGATTGATTTTATAGGAAGTTTAGTCAGAGCTGCGTGTAAAACCCCTGGGGTTATTCTGGAGTGCATCCATCTCCTACATTAGTAAGTCCCCGTGGGAATATTCAGCTGCAGTGTTTATTACAACCAAGGCTGCATGCATATAATAGATATAGTGTTAACTGCCTTTTTTTCAGATCCTGGCCTCAGTGGCCCAGCCCTCCCTCTCACCTAGCGGTCCCTGCAGCCTCAGCCTGACCAAGGACCAAAGGGGGTAGAACCACCATGAGTATGGAGGTGTGGTGGGTAGCAGAGAGCAGCTTGGTTTCCGTTGGAGTCAGGGAGCCATGAACATATTTTCTTTTATTTCCTCCCCCTTGGACAACCATGCTGTTGGTCTTGTAGCCAGAGGGTAGAAGTCCTTCCTCCCAGGACTTGTCCAAGTCTTTCCAGAGCCAGACTTGGCAGTTGATGGAAGGGGAACCAGGAAGAAGAGGCCAGGGCAACCTCATTCTGAGGAACCCCAGAGATCCCAATTGGGAACTGGGAAGTCAAACAAGTTGGGAAGTGTCCCTTTGCAGGGCCAAGAGATTCTTTGCTCTAGGAATGAATTCATCTTGAGGATTGTTTAATTAAGGGGCTTTCCAGTGTATTTAGAAGAGTATCTGATTTGAACCATTCACAGCATTTTTAGAACAGCAATCTTAAAAGGCAAGGCCCACCTCAGCCTGTTGAAAGGAAAAATGTCAGATTGTGAGCTACTGTGGCTAGGGGAGAATTCTCTTTTTAGTCTGTCTGGGAGTATGAGCTTTGGGAAGCACTCCAGGCAAAGGGGAGCTGGAGCTGTTTATGTTTAAATGGAAATGTGAGTCTTAAGTGTTTTAAAAGTATGCTGGAAGGCAGGTGTGGGTAGATTCTGGCCCTGGGCCAGGGAAAGCAGTGGAAGATGATCCAGGAGTACCAGGAGGAGGAGGGGGCTCAGAGAAAAAAACCCATCAGAATAGGAAAACAGTGAAATTAGAATGGATGAGAAGAACTGGAGAGCTGAACAAGGAGAGCAAAGGGAGGCAAGAGAGTCCAAGCTAGCAGGGGGCAAGAGTGCTCAAACCAGCTCCAGTAAACAAATGCTAATTAATTAATTAATTAATCAGTCATTTATCAACAAGAATTTATTTAGCCCCTACTATGTGCTGGGCTCTCTGTATTAGGTATGGGAAAGAAGAACAGAATGTCTAGGGTTGTTGAAGGTAGAGGTTTGTGTCATAGTCCCAGTAGGATGCTGAGGAATGGGCTACCAAAGGACTGAGCCACTTTAATAGGGGGGTAATCATGGAGGTGAGAAGAAGAAGGGAGAAGGGGAGGTGTAGGGAGCTGGTCTCCTGATAGGGTCTGAGGCAAAGGCACAGTGTGGAGCCAGGCGATTAAGGCAGGGATTAGAAAGTGAATGGTTTACTCCAGTCAATAGACTGTAGAAGTCCTAGGAGCTAAACATTTATTCACTAGATTTAACATTAAACAATGTAGGTTTGGGTCTTGAATCCAAAACTCCTTAGCTATTGCATCAGTCCTCAGTTTTCTCACCTGTAAAGTCAAGGTAATAATACTTGTCCTGTCTAATTCATAGGATAATTGAGAAGACAGTGCTTTGTGAACCTTAAAGTGCTATAGAAACAGAAATTATTATTGTTGTTGTTGACATTATTAAGCACCTTATTATTATTATTATTAGGCTAGAGCACCTCCACCAAGGTCCTCCTTCTTGCTGACATAGAGGTGACCCTGAGTTTTTGATGGCTTTATTGGCAGAATTGGAAGCTCCTACAGATCCTATTAAGATGGAAAGGCTTTAAGTATAGACCAGAGATTCATTGGGTCTGGATTGTCTTGGGGACCAGCCTAGCTAAGTTGAGAAATCTTCATCAGAAGTTTGGTTGGTTAGTTGATTAGGTTCCTCCCCTCACCCCCAATTGACTCAGAGTCAATCAACAAAGGTTTTTAAAAGCACTTATTATTGCTAAGTTCTGGGGATACAAAGAAAGATGAAAACATGCCCTACAGACATGGTCCCTGTCCTCAAGGATCTCACATTTTAAAAGGGGACTTGAGATGCTCATGGCTACCTACATAAAAGATATAGAGAGAGCAAGGGAAGACATTAGTGATGGGGGAAGAAGAAGAGGTGAGACTGGGAAAGGTTTCCTCAACTAAGGTTTAAGGGGGTTGCAATCTGTAAGAATACTCCAGTGTTTTGAGAAGCAGTATGGATAGAATATCTGGAGACGAGTTCAAATTCCAGTGAGACACTTCTTAGCTGTGTGGCAACTTTTCTGAGTCTTGATTTCCTCATTTATAAAATGAGGATAGCCATCTTTATGCAGCCTCCCTCAAAGTTGTTTTGAGAAAGGCATCTTAGAAACTTTAAAGTGCTATAGAAATATGAATTTTCATTCTTTTTATCAACCTCAAAGTGCCATATAAATACTTTGAGATTCTGTGCTTTGACTCCTGGCAATTTAGTAGATTGTTTCAAGAATTGCTATGGCTTAAAAATAGATTACTCTGTGGCCAGTTTGCTAAATGTCTCTAGGCCTAAGAAATCCTCTCTTGGGGAAAGAGTAAGATGGCTACAGAGCCGTGGTGGTGGAGTGTCCTCAAGTATGATTACAAACCAGAGAATCAGTCTCTGGATTTGTCTTCCTCTTAAAAGGTACTTAATCTCCTAGCTTTATAAGTTAGAGTTAAGACATAACTCTGGAACATCAGAATTTTCAAGCCTTGAAGGTCAGGGTAGTCATGGAGGGCAAAGAGCCCTTGCTCAGGAGTCAGAGGAACTGAGTGAGTCAAGTTATATCTGCTATTTACCATCTGTATGATCTTGGTCAGGTCTCTTTATCTCTAAGGGTCTTGGTTTCCTCATCTGTAAAAATAAATATGGCAGACTAGATGGCATCTGAGGTCCCTCCCAGCTCTAGAACTAGAATCCTCTTGAAAGAAGTTGCTTCTGTGATGATATGAATTGGAAAGTATTCTTCAGTGGGAGGTGCTGGGAGGTGCTCTTCAAAATCCTGGCTCTTTCTCTTACCTTGAAGCCTTGGGTATATCATTTTACCTCCATATGTATTAGTTTCATCATTGAAAAAATGGGGGTGATGGTGCTTACATTGCTTTTCTCACCAAACAGATCCATTATGCAAACCCAACAAATATGTCCAACCTCCTCATTTGACCAATGAGGAACCAAAAGTCTGTGCCTCTGGATCCCTATCTCTCAGCATCCCTGGCTTCCTATAAGACCCAGTTCAAATATTCTCTTCTTCTGGAGGCTTTCCCAGTAGAGGACTCCATCCCCAACCTCCCTCCCCCACCTCTGCTGCCAGTGTATGTTGTCTTCCCCATTAAAATGTAAGCTCCTTGAGGGCAGGGATGGTTTTTACTTTTTCTTAGTTTCTCTGGAGCTTGGTAATACTTCCTAGCTCATCGTAAACTCTTAATAAATGTTTATTAATTGATGAGGGTGCATAGTCAATATCATGCAGACAGTAAATGACAGAACCAGCACTTGAACCCAAGTAACTTCAAACTCACATACCAAACCTCCTACTTCTCTGTGGGCTATTTTTTTTTTTTATTATTACCAGGTTGGCAAGCAATGCCCTTCCTCCAGGATCAGTTCCATGCAGATGCAGTATGCAGCTAGCATCAGCACTCCAGCCCCACAAATTCCAGGGAGGGAATGTTTGGAGCAAATATCTGGGACCCCAGCCAACCAAGAACCTTAACCAGAGGTGAAATGCAGCACCCTCTATCTTCATCTCCATTCCCCCTTCCACACACTCCCTGAAGGTTCTACACATCCCTTGAAATTGGGGTTTTGTTGTACAATTTGTTGGGGTTTTTTCTTTCCCTGATTTCCAGAAGCCTGTCTCTGATTCTGCTCCACACCCAGGGTTGAAAGGAGAATCGCTGCTGCCTCTGGAAATCTTGTTTCCCCCTGCCACATGACATCAGTGGGTTATATTGCAACTTTCCACATGGCTGCTCAGACACAGACAGTTGTGTTTATGAAAATCCTCTTGATACCAGCTCAGAGCCTCCCTGGCACTCAGGGGTTCTTGGGCTATGCTATGTTCTGCTTAGAGGAGCAGCTGACAAAGGGCGGTCTGGAGGTTGACTTTCCTCCGAGGTGCAGTATGGGGAGGGCTTCATGGAGGTGGGGGAGGGAGGGTGGAGAGCTGCACTTTCCCACTCAGAGCTGGAACATCTTTGCTTCTGCTGCTTACAGCTTCAGGAAGCCTCTGAAAGGCTGCTGGCAGCATTGCCTTAATTGTGGAACCAGTCTAGGGGGGCAGAAGACCCTTAAGAGTTGACTCCCGATCTGGAAACTCAGTCTTTGCTGCTGATGTGTGTGACTTTGGACAAGTTATTTCATGTCTCTGATCCTCAGCTCCCCATTCATCCTTCCCATGCCTGTAAAATGGGTAGTGTTGGTGATGGGGGCGGAGGGGGGTTGGGGATAGTCACCTCTGTCTCCCTTCCCCTCCCCCACCCACTGGATGTCATGTAAAAGAAAAGCACCAGATATTGCAAAGCTTATTAAATATTCATTGAATGAACAGGATAAAAAGGGGCTGTGGGCAGACTGGTGACTAAAGCTTTAATGATCAGTAGTACCCTGCCTCCCTTGACTCTTATGGCACCTGAGCTCACCTCCCTTGACTCAGAGGTCTGATAACATCTCAGCCCAAGAAGATGATTCAACACAGTTCATAGAGCCGGAGAAGAAATGAAGAAGGGATGGGAGAGCAGATGGAAAGTCTGGATGAACCATGACCGTGACTTGCTTTGAGTTGAAATGATTCCGTCTGACTAAATCTTTCAGCTGCTAAGCAGTAGCTACCAAAGCTTTGGTAGGGAGCAAGAATTTGACTAGTTTGGGAGATGGGGTTGGGATGGGTAGTGGAATTTTCCTTCCCACCAGAAAGCATGTGGAGTGTTTCCAGCATTTGTTTATGTAGCCATCTAGATAATCATCTCTAAGACTTGGAGTAAGGAAGACCATGTTTTCAATCCTGCTTCTGAAACTTCATAGAATCATAGATTTAGAGCCGAAGGGGGACCTTAAAGGCCATCAGTCCAATTCTCCCATTTTACATTGGAGGACACTTATGCTAAGTGAATCTTATGATCTATTAGGGGAGGGAAGCCAAACACTAATGAAAAGTTCAATAATAGTACTGGGCAGGAGATTGATAAATATTAAAGAATAAGGGTTATGAAAGCTCAGAGAAAAGTGCTGTTAATGTGAAAATGGGCTGGTTAGGAAGGCCTCATAGAAGAAGTGGGTATCTAGGTGGTGCAGTGGATAAAGCACCAGGCCTGGAATCAGGAAGACCTGAGTTCAAATTTCAGACACTAGCTGTGTGACCCTAAGCAAGTCATTTAACACTGTCTCAATTTCCTCATCTATCGAGAAAGAAATGGCAAACCACTCCAGTATCTTTGCCAAGAAAATCCCAATTGGGATATTCATGTCTGAGAAAGTACTGAACAACAATTACTTCCATATTCCTGAGATCTGTGTCTCTCTTCATTCACCCCAAGATCACATTAGCTTTTCTAACTGCCATGTCACTGCTGACTCAATATTTTTTAAAACACCTGCTTTCTGTCCTTGTCTCCCCCATGCTATATTTATGAAATTGATTTTTTGAACTCAGGTGTAAGATTCTACATTTATTCTTATTTAATTTCATTTTATTATAATCAGCTTAATGCTCAAAGTCTTTTTGAATCCTGACTCTGACATACAGCATATTACTTATGCTTTCTATCACCTGGAAATTTGGGGAACATGCCATCTATGCCTTTATCCAAATCATTGATAAAAAAACAAACCATGAAACAGGAACAAGTTCAAGTCCCTGGAGAACTCCACTGGAGACTTTCTGTGGTGGTTACCTTGAGTCATTATCAGCTATTTTTGAGTTCAACCATCCAGTTCTGAATAACCCTAATAGTATTACCATTTAATCCATATCTCTCCATCTGCTCTAGTTCCCAAGCCACCATCTGGGTACTCTCCATCTACAAAAAATCAGCCAGGCATAATGATGTCACCATTAACTTTTAAACATAAAACATTAAGGAAAAATAATCAGTTCATTACAGTTACTCAATGGAAAGCAAATACTGAACATATCATGGTACATACATAAACCTAGATCATAATCTTCCATTAAAGTACATAATATCCATGGGATAAGCAGGTCTATACTTAGAAGAATATAGCAGAGAAGTACATAAGCGAGAAAAACCCCTGTGCTCAGAGCGATTAAACTCTGGAGTAAAAGCGTCAAGCTCCTTGGCACATTTAGGAAACACATAAAGCTGCTTCTCTTCCCTGTGTGGTTTTCATTGTTTTCTTGTTGGACATATCTACTCCTTTTCCTATCTCAAAGTGATGAAACAATGACAAAACTCTTTTAATTCAAACTCAATAATAATAGATCTCTGAGGAAGTTTTACATCATTGTAATGATAAATAGTTTCCTTAAGCCACCGAACTGCAAAGCTTCCCAGGGTGACTCTCTGGGCAGAACAAAACAAGTCCAGTCAATTACTCACTCAATAGAACTTTACATTGTTTAGTCAGCTAACTATCAGCATCTTGTTTCAGAAAAGCAGAGTTCACAACAAAACACCTTATGTAGGTTCTCTGGGCAATGAAGACAAGCCCAGGGAGATCTTCACACCGCCAGATTCTGTGGTGACTTTCTTTTAGCTTCAAGTCTATGCCTACAGCAAAGCAGTGAAAAACCCTGTCCCCTTCCTTCCTTCCCCCTCTCCTTTTTATTCCCAAAGGGGATACAAAGAGCAACAAGGCTCTTCCGTGACTCTTAAACTCTAGATGACATTGCAAGGCTAGTATCTGGATTTCAGCAGAGTTTAAATCTCCTCCAGTCAATCTCTCCTTCAGCCATTCCACAAAGTGATGATTTCCTGCTCATCAGTTCTTTCCCAGGTACAGTATCCAGATTCTTCTTGTCAATTGGCTGCTCACTCACTCCCTGCTGCCTTCTTAAATGCTCTTACTCTCTTTTTTCAAAATTATTTTTTTTTTTGCTTTTTTTTCTCTTGGGGGAGAGCAGGGCAATTGGGGTTAAGTAACTTACCCAAGGTCACACAGCTAGTAAGTGTGTTCAGCTGGATTCTTTAACAGTCTTTGTAGTTTATTTTTTTCATTTTTTAGTTTACATCATTCATTTCCACAAGATTTTGAGTTACAAATTTTCTCCCCATTATTCCCCTACCCATTACCCCAAAACATCGATCCCACTGAATATCCCCTCCCCCAATCTGCTGTCTCCTATATCTTCCCCCACCCCACCCCCCCTTTGACTTTCTAGTAGGGCATGGGGGATCTCTATGCCCCAGTGCATGTATATCTTATTTCCCAGTTACATGTAAAATAATAATAATAATATATTTTAAACATTTGATTTTAAACCTTTGAATTCCAGATTCTTTTCCTTCCTCCCTAGTCACCCACCCTTACTGGGAAGATAAGCAATTCAATATAAGTTGTACATGTGTAGCTGTGCAAAACATTTCCATAGTGGATATATTATGAAAGGATGATTATATTTCCCTCCATCCCATCCCATCCCCCACTTGTTCTATACTCTACTTTGATCCTGTCCTTTTTCAAAAGTGGGTGCTTCCAACTTCCCTCCCCGCCCAACCTGCCCTCCCTTCAATCATCCCCTGTCTTGTCCCTTTCTCCCCTACTCTCCTGCAGGGTGAGATACCCTATTTAGTGTATATGTCATTCCCTCCCTAAGCCAAATTCATTGAGAATAAGGTTGACTCATTCCCTTTTGCCTTCCTGTTCTCCTTCATTGTAACAGTTTTCCCTTGCCTCTTCTGTATGAGATAATTTACTCCATTCTATCTCTCTGCATCTCCTCTCATTATATTCCTCTCTCACCTCTTAATTTCACCTTTTAAGGATCATCCCTTCCTATTCAACTGGTCCTGTACCCTCTGTCTATGTATACCTATACACATATATACACATACTCATATATGTATTCATATGCCCATATACCCTCCTATATAGACATATATATGTATGTATACATATATACATATATAAACATACACACACACACACACACACACATATATATATATATATACATATATATATATATACACATTTATATTCCCTTCAACTATTCTCATACTGAGAAAAGTTTCATAAGCTACAATGATCATTTTTCCATGTAGGAATGTAAATAGTTCAACTTTGATAAGTTCCTTATGATTTCTTTTCCCTGTTTACCTTCTCAAGCTTCTCTTGCTTCTTGTATCTGAATGTCAAATTTTCTATTCAACTCTGGTTTTTTCATCAAAAATGCTTGAAAGTCCTCTATTCCATTGAATGACCATATTTTCCCCTGAAACAAGATACTCAGTTTTGCTGGGTAGGTGATTCTTGGTTTTAATCCTAGCTCCTTTGCCCTCTGGAATATCATCTTCCAAACCCATCAATTCCTCAGTGTAGAAGCTGCCAGATCTTGTGTTATCCTCATTGTGTTTCCACAGTATTAAAATTGTTTCTTCCTGGCTGCTTGTAATCTTTTCTCCTTGATCTGGAAACTCCAGAACCTGGCTATAACATTCCTAGGAGTTTTCTTTTTGGGATCTTTTTCAGGAGGTGATTGGTGGTTTCTTTCAACCTCTATTTTGCCCTCTGGTTCTAAAACATCAGGGAAATTTTCCTTGATAATTTCTTGGAGGATGATTTCTAGGTTCTTTTTTTGATCATGGCTTTCAGGTAGTCCAATAATTTTTAAATTATCTCTCTCCCCTTTCTGTTTTCCAGGTCAGTGGTTTTCCCAATGAGATATTTCACATTACCTTCAATTTTTTCATATGTTTGGATCTGTTTAATAGTATCTTGATTTCTCATAAAGTCACTAGGTTCCATTTGCTCTAATCTAATTCTGAAGGAATGATTCTCTTCAGTGAGCTTTTGAGATTCTTTTCCATCTGGCAAATTCGGCTTTTTAAGGCATTCTTTTCCTTATTGCCTTTTTGACCCTCTTTTGCTATTTGAGTTACTCTATTTTTAAGGTGTTATTTTCTTCAGTCAGGTTGTTGACTCTCATTTCATAATTTTTTTGCATCATTCCCATTTCTCTTCCCAATTTTCCCCCCACTTCTCTTATTTGGTTTTCAAAATCCTTCTTAAGATCCCCTATGGCCTGTAAGCAGCTTATTCTTTTCTTGGAAGCTTCTGGTGCAGGAGTTCTGACTTCACTGTCTTCTGCCTGTTCCATGCTTTAATCCTTTTTGTCCCCCAAAAAGGATTCCAGAGTTGGACCTCTGTGCTTGCCTTGCTTCCTTTGCCTATTCATGTTGCCACTCAATTGCTTGACTTTTGAGCTTTTTGCCACAGTAGAACTCTGTTATTAGAGGGGGGAGATTTGTCCCAAATCACTGGGATTTTCTCAGCTGCTGGAGATATTAGTTGGGTGCCTTCTCTGAAGCCTCCACATGCTCTGGCAAACGGGTCGCATACCCCCAGGACTTCCGCCCTAGACCTCAATCCAGATCCAAGCAGGTTAAAGCAAGAGCGACTACTGCTCAGACTGGTTGCTTGGTCCCCCTACAATATGCAGGCCAGGAGCTCTGAAGCATATGGCAGCAGCTACGCGGTATGTCACAAGAGCTTCAGCTGTTTCTCCCTCCAGGGAATAAAGGCCTGGCTGTACTCCAGAATTCCTGGTTCACAAAGTCCACACTGCACTGACCTCTCACTTTGTCCTTAGCATCTATGGGTTGATAATTCTGGAACCCACCCAGCTGCTGGTGATCTGAAGTACCTCTAGCCAGCTGCTGGTTGTGGCTGCCCTGAGGCTAAAACCTCATGCTCACAGGCTATCACAGGGCTGGGCTTAGCTCCTAACACACTGTTCTGTGCTTCCTGCCAGCCTGCTGGGCTTTCCTCAGCGGGAGGTTAGTCTCTGTGTCATTTTGTAAGTTCTGTAACTCCAAAGTTTGTTCAGAGTCACCTCTTACATGAATTGGAGGAGGTGGAAGCAGGAGCCCCATGGAAGTCCTGTTTCTACTCTGCCATCTTGACTCAGTTTAGAGACTTTTGATACTCAGCGACTCATCTTTCCCCAATGAAGGAAAAATCAACAAAATGCACCTTCCTTTTGTTGTTATTGTTCAGTTTTGTCCAACTCTTTGTGACCCCATTTTGGGATTTTCTTGGCAAAGATACTGGAATGGTTTGCCATTTCTATCTCCAGCTCATTTTACAAATGAGGAAACTGAGGCAAACATGGTTAAGTGACTTGCCTAGGGTCACACAGCTAATAAGTGTCTGAGGCTAGATTGGAACTCAAGTCTTTGCTAAAAACCCTTCCAAAAAATTTATTTTTTTACTTACTGAATGAAGTCTAAAGGCCTGTGCCTGACATTCAAGGCTACCAACTACCACACTTCTGCCCTATCTTTCTAGCCTGATTTCATGTTATTCCCATCCATATATTCCAAGCCCCGATAAACTGAATTAATTCCCACCCCTTGTATATGTAACACTGACTCCCTGGCCCTCATTACCTGAAAGGCCAGCCAGGTGTGTTAGATTTCCCCCCTTCCTCAGAGTTCTCTGACACCCTTAAGGGATGTTGGGGGTGTCTAGGCTCTCTGCAAATGTCTCCATCCCCTGTTGATAGTATTCCCCTAATTGTAGGGATAGTCCCCTGCCCCCCAGTTCCATTAAGCTTCAGGAGTAGCTTTTACAAAAGAGTATCTACTTCAAAGCATAATCACAAGTTATAAATGTACCTCCCCAACATGGGACTTAATTCTACTCCCCATTTCCACCACCTTAGTCTCTGGGGAGGAGATGGGGCTTAGGTTCACAACTTAGCTTAGTTCCTATAGAGCACACAGTGTCGGTACCAAATTCAAACCGACTTGGATTTAGGTCCCCAGCACCCTGGCTTCTCTGGACTCCTCTGTCAGCTTGCTTGGCTGCACTGACTTGCCTGTAGTCCTGGCTTTGAGGTTTCTGTGACTTGAATCCTTAGGTCTGGTGTGAATCATACATGCACCTACAACTGGGGATGAACAATGCAGAACATAGACCCCATGTGCATTTCTTGGAACTGGGGTAAACGGGTGAGAGAATTCTCCTCCCAGTTCAGTTCCTGGTGCCTGTGCTGTGGGTCAGCTGTGTTTTTCATCCTCTGGTTGCAGCAGGAAGGAGCATTCAGGAAAAAAAAAGAGATACTGTCTCAGTCAGTAAGTTTTGGAGTTTTTCCTGGTTTTCTCTGGCTATACATCCAATCAAAGAAGGTTGTGTCCACCTTCTTGGTAAGGAATGCAGAGTGTCTCCATGTTGGCTAATCTCGGCATGCCTAGGACAAACCCCTCAGGAAGCCTCCATGTTAGGTGGGTTAGACATGCTCTATGACCTATACATACACATGTGTGTATACACCCATACACATATATGTATATATATATGTGTGTGTATGTATATGTATATATGCATATATGTGTGTGTATGTATATGTATATATGCATATATACATATACATACACACACAATATAATCTTTAAATACGCTGCACTGCCATTAAGTCTACACCCTGATTCCTGTTCATTAATATCCTTGTTGTTGTTCAGTTATTCAAATGTGTCTGACTCTGACTCTATGAACCATGGTGTCTATGGGGTTTTCTTGGCAAAGATACCAGAGTGGTTGGTCATTTCCTTCTCCAGTGGATTAAAGTAGAGGTCAAGTGACTTGCCCAGGGTCATATAGCTAGTAAGTGCTAGATCTGAACTCAGGTCCTAGCTAAGCACTCTATTTACTGAGCTACCTAGCTGCCTCTTAGGCAAACAGAGGTTAGGTTACTTGCCCAAGGTCACAGAGCTAGTAAGAGTCTGAGGCCAGATTTAACTCAGTGGTTACTCTCAGCTCAGTGCTCTATCCACTTGGCTATCCAGCTATCTTCACTGATAGTCTACTCATCCTTTAAAGCACAGTTTAAATGTTTTTCTCTATGAAGCTTCCTTGATCTCCACAACCAGAATAACTTTTCCTTCCTCAAATTATACATAGAACTTTGCATCTACATTATATTATTATCATATTCAGTTCTTCACTATAGTTATATAATTGTATAAATAATGTATAGAAATGTTCTATTTGTACATATATCCCATCTCCCCTGCTAGAATAGGAAGCTACATTGGGGTGGAGACAGTGTCACATTTACCTTTCTATTCCTCCCAGTTCCTCAAACAATGCATCACACAAAATAGATGCTAAATAAATGGTTGTTGAATGAATGAGTGTTAAGGAAAATGGAGGAGGTTTTGAATAATTTCTGTAGGGAGTACTATAGGTAACCTAGAATTGCTGCAGCAAGGATGGTGTTTAGGTTTGCAAGATAAGTATTTTGGAAATGATTTCCTCCTAAGTATCTTACTTGCAATTAGAGTAACTGCCACCAGATGGATGGTGTTGCTTAGGGGTATGGTCTACTGGTCTGAACAACGAGCTTTCCCATAGATGCAGTCAATTGAGCCAAAAAGAAGAATATCCTTATATATTCAATTATGATTTTTCAAAAATAAGATGATTACAAACTACTAAGCATAAACATTAAACGTTATTATTTTCATAGGCAGTATTGCCTTTAGATTTGGAGTCAGAAACACCTGAATTAGAATCCCAAATCCTATAATTACTAACAGTGTGACCATGAATAAGTCACTTATCCTTTCAGAGTCTCAGTTTCCTTACTTGTAAATTTGAAATAATAATACTTGCATTATTTTTCCCAAGGGGTTGATACAAGGAAAGCATTTTGTAAGGTTTAAAGGATTGCAAAAATGTTCATTATTATTATTGACTCACATTGATCCAAAAGTCAACTAGGGGCTAAGAAGAACAAAAGAGTGTTTTGTAGAAGTTCTTTTGGAGGAATAAAAGAAAGAAAGGCTAGGATTGCTTCTGGGGAGGAAAGGAATATAAGCATAATAAAAGGCTAGAAGGCAAAACTATTCAACTCTTATTTTTCTTCTGATTTCTCTACCAAAAAGAATAATCTTTGGAATTGGCAAGAGAGAATAAAAATGGTTAGCAGAATATTGAAACCTCAGATAAGTGAGAAATTCCTAAGAGACCACTTAGCTGCCCTCAGTGAGTTCAAGTTACCAGGTCAAGGTGAATTATATCCTAGAATACTAAAAAGACTGGTGGATGTGATTGCTAATCCACTGGCAGTGATCATTGAAAAATTGTGGAAGATGGGAGAGGTGCCTCAGGACCAGAGAGCAACAAATGTCCCAATTTTCAAAAAAGGAAAGATGTTGAAAACTATAGCCTAAGGAATTTGTTTTCTCTTCTTGGTAAAATTCTAGAACATATCATTGAAAGGATAGCTGATGGGCATTTAGAAAAGGAAAAAGGGATCACAAAGAACTATCATGGCTTAGCCAAGATCATGACCCAATCTGATAGAGTAACTTTATTTCTCTTTTTTGACTGGAAGATGAGAAGAATGTCATGAATTTAATATAACTGGAATTCGATGAGAAATTTCACAAAGAATCTTATAAAATCCTTGTAAACAAGATGAAGAGTTTGGGCTAGATTATTGTTGTACAGTTGTTTTCAGTCATGTCCAACTCTTCATGACCTCATTTGGGGTTTTCTTGGCAAAGATACTAGAGTGGTTTGCCATTTCATTTTCCAGGCTCATTTGACAGATGAGGAAACTGAGGTAAACAGGATTAAAGGACATGCCCAGGATCACCCAGCTAATAAGTGTCTGAGTTCAGATTTGAACTCAGGAAGATGAATCTTCCCTACTCCAGGTCCAGTGCTTATTCATTGCACCACCTGGCTACCCTATAGATTGTAGTAGTTGGGTGGATTTGGTACTAATTGCATTACTGGAACCAAACACTAGCCATATAAAAGCTAGTGTCAACATAGTAGGTCTCCAGTGAATGTCCTGGTGATCTATCACTGACCCAGTGCTGTTCAACATTTTTATCATTGATTTGAATGGAGACATAGATGGTGAACACATCAAATTTGCAGGTGATCTAAAGCTGGGGGAAAGAGCTAATGGCAGCGATATGACTGAAAAGAATCTTGAAAGGTAACAACATAGTGAGATGAAATTGAATAGGGACAAATGAAAAATCTGACACGGATTAAAAAAATCAATTGTTCTGTTACAGGATGAGATAAGTGGGACTATACAAGGGTTCATATGAATGAGATCTGGTAGTTTTAGACTTCAAGTCCAATATGACTCAACAGTGTCGGCCCCACCCCACCTCCAACCAAAATAAAAACAAATGCAGTTTTATATTGCATTAGGAATGGCATGGTCTCCAGACCTAGGGAGGGGATAGTCATAATGTACTCTGCCCTGATCAGACCACATTTATGGCAGTATATTCACTTCTAGGTACCACATGTCAGGAAGCACATTCTCAAGGTATTATTCCAATGAAAAAATCCATAGGCCTTTGCTGATAACCTACTATGTGCCAGGGACTGGGGCCAAGCACTGGGGGTACAAAGAACAAGCAAAAATAGTTCCTGTCCTCGAGGAGCTTTCATTCTAATTGGGAAGTAGGCATGAACATAAATAGATAATTCCATGTTAGAGTAGATACACGGTAAACTAGGAGGGCAGAGTGGATAGAGGGCCAGTCCTAGAGTCAGGAAGTCCTGAGTTCAAATCCAACCCCTGACACTTAATTAGCTATGTGACCCTGGGCAAGTCCCTTAACCTGTTTGTCTCAGTTTCCTCATCTGTAAAATGAGGTAGAGAAGAAAATGACAAACTACTCCAGTATCTTTGCCAAGAAAATCCAAAATGGGGTCACAAAGAGTTGGACACAACTGAACAAGGTAGGAGGGGAAGACATTATTAGCACTTGGGAGAAGGAGAACTAGGAAAGACCTCTTGGCTAAGTTAGAACTTGAGCTAAGTTTTGAAGGAAGCCAGGGATTCTAAAAGGTGGAGGTGAAGAGCAAGAGAATTGCAGGCATAGGGAACAGCCAGTGCAAATGTGTGCAGGTAGAAGGTATGAGAAGCTGTAAGTAGGCCAGTATGATGGGAATGCAGAGTGAGTGGAAGGGAATAATATATAAATAGAAAGGAAAGAGAAAAGGGGGCCGCATTTCGAGGAGTTTTAAAAGCCAAACAAAAGAGCTTCCAGTAGACCCTAGAGGGAATGGGGGCCACTGGAGTTTGTTGAAGAGAGGTAAAACAGGGTCAGACCTGCACTTTGGAAAATCACTTTGGCAACTTTATGGAAAATGGACCTGAGGGGAGGGTTGTGAGGCAGGGAGACCAGTTAGCAGGCTGTTGCAGTTGTTCAGGTAAGAGGAAGGATTTTGGTTATGTGCATGGAGACAAAGGGACTTATTTGAGAGATATTGTAGAGATATAAACAACAAGATTTGGCAACTGATTGGTTAAGCTGAGAGGAAGGGGAGGAATTCAGAATGACAAAAAGTTGCACACCTGGAAGGAGGGTGGTTTTTTTTACATAGTAATAAGGAAGTTCAGAGGAGGGGTGGCTTTAGGGAGGAAAGATAATATACTCTGTTTTATACCTACTAACTTTAAGATGCCCATGTTATATACATTTTGTAATGTCCAATAGGCAGTTGGTAGGATCTCAAGAAAAGGACAAGGGCTTTGAATATGTATTTCAAACTCATCTGCAGAGATGATCACTTTACCCAGGGAAGTTGATGAGATCAGCAAAGGGGACAGTACAGAGAGAAAGGAGAAGGGAGCACAGGACAGAGCTCTGCGATATATCCACAGCTAGTGCTCTTGATACAGATGAATATCCAGTCAAGGAGACTGAGGAGTGGTCAGACAGAAGAGGCAAGAGAGCAGTGTCATGAAAATCCAGAAAAAGAGAGTATTAAGGAGAAGCAAGTGGTCAGCAATGTCAAATGCTAGTGAGAAGTCAAGAAGAATGAGCACTGAGGAAATGTCATTAAATTTGGCAATTAAGAGATCGTTGCTTACTTTAAAAGGGCGGTTAGATGATGAGGTCAGAGGCTAGATTGCAAAGGGTTAGAAGAGACTGAAGGAGGGGGAGGTACCCAGTGTCTACAGTTTTCTCAAGGAATTTAGCCATCTAGGTAGGAGAGACACAGTCATACATTGCCACTGGGAAAACTGACTATATGGATTTTTGTACTCTGTATGATTGCTTCAGTAGAGACTCTTTCTCAATTTCAATGGTAGGATCTAGTGAGTGCTTTTGAAGAATGGGGAGACAGGTATATTTGTAGTCAGAAAAGAAGGAATCAATAGGTAGGGAGAGACTAAAGACTAGACAGAGAGAAGATGGCAGTGGATGAAATATGCTGGAGAAGGTGAGAGGGGAGGAGATCAAGATCAGCCTTGGCAAGAAGGGCCACCTCTTCATTAGAGACTGAAGTGAAGGAGGAGATAATGGGGTATGATGTCTCAGAAGGACATAATTTTTCTTCATCAAGAAAAAAAAGAAAAAGAAGAAAACTTTCACCCTACCCCACTCTTCATCAGGTAACACTTAACATTTCCATATAATGCTTTAATTAATGTTAAAGTCTATAACTCTTAAATGCCTGGACATTTTAGCATAGTGGATAGAGTCAGACTCAGAGCTAGGTTTAAGTCTAGTCTCTGACATATATTGGCTATGTGACTTTGGTTAAGTTATTTAACACCTCAGTGTTCTAGGCACTTACCTGAGCCTGTAAATTAATGATAGAGGGTTTTTTGACCTTGGACTTTTCTACACTGATGAAATCACCCATCTAGTCATTCTTTAACTTCTTTTAAAGAAAGCACAGTCCTACTTCAGTTATGAGGTCTATGCTTACCAAACAGAATATTAAAAAGTTTTTCCACAGAGCTCTAACATCGTTTCTGTGCAGTTAGATAGGAAGAATGTGCAGTGGACCAGGTCTGCATAGTTCTGTGTTGTTTTCCAGGAGTGCTTTGTGGGACCTTGAAACAAGAGCCTTGGTGACAGAAGGTTAGATGCAGGAGGCATTACCCCTTTGGGATTAGAAACACTTCTGGGTCATTCAAGTCCAATTTGGTATATAAAGTTGAGCATGGGAAGTATGTCTCTACCATGCCATCTCTACAGCTGTTGTTGAGTCATTCAGTCATGTCCTACCCTTCATGACCCCAGGGACCAGAGCACACCAGGTCCTTCTATACTCCAATGTCTCTCAAAATCTGTCCAAATTCGTGTTCATAGTTTCCATGATGCTATCCTCCTCTGCCATCCACTTTTCTTTTTTCTTGAAGAAGAAAAATTATGTGCTTCTGAGAAATCATACCCCACTATCTCCTCCTTCACTTCAGTCTTTCCCAGAATCAAGGTCTTTTCCAATGAGTCCCATCTTCTCATTATATGTCAAAGTATTTCAGTTTCAGCTTTAATATTTGACCTTCCATTGAATGACCTGAATTAATTTAAGTATTGACTGATTTGATCCCCTTGGTGTTCAAGGCACACTCAAAAGCCTTCTCCAGGGCTACCATTTGTAAGCAATGATTCTGTAGCACTCAACTCTCCTTATGGTCCAACTCTCACAGTCATACATTGCTACTGGGAAAACTGACTATATGGACTTTTGTACTCTGCATAATTGCCTCAATAGAGACACATCAAGCTTTGTTGCATTCTAGGCGCAGACTGAGGATAGTTGCATAACCCTACTAGATCAGGCCTTGGGGGGATACTTCCTTAGTTCTACCAATTTCACCAGTTCTAGCTTCAAAAGGCCTATAGCCTTTAAAGTTCACTATCCTCAGTCTCTACATACTTACATGTTTCTTTCTTTCTTTTTTTTTTTTTTTTTGCTTTTTGTAGGGCAATTGGGGTTAAGTGACTTGCCCAAGGTCACACGGCTAGTTTGTTTTTGTGTGTGTGTTAAGTGTCTGAGGCCGAATCCAAACCCAGGTCCTCCTGACTCCAGGGCTGGTAATCTATTCACTGAGCCACCTAGCTGCCCCTACATGTTTGTTTACAGTAGAATACCTCCTCCTAACCTTTGGACATTTGCTTTTATTTTCTTTCCCAGACCCCTTCATTTTATCAAATATTTAATATTTACAAGAGAAGTTTAAAAGTAGGACATCTATCTTCTCCAGTTCAACCCCCACATAACTGACAAGTTTAAATTCCTAATATGTAGAAATGTGTCACTGCTCTACTGAAAAATCTTCAGAAGTTCCTTACTGCCTCAGGGATAAAATAAAAAATTCTCATTCTGGCATTCAAAGCCCTCCACCATCTGATTCCCATTTACCTTCCCACTCATTTCATTTTATATCCCATCACACTTTCCATTCCAATCAAATTGTCTAATTAGTTAGTCCTTGTACATTATAGGCCATACCTTGCCTCTCTGTCTTCAGATAGGTGCTCCCCCATATCTGAAATACTCTTTCTCTTTACCTCTGCCTAGTAGAATCCCTAACTTCCTTCAATATACAGCTTAGGCACAACCTCCTACATGGAACCTTTCCTGAACACCCAATGTTATTATCATTCTTTCCCTTTTGAAATTGCTATGTTGGATTTGCCTGTGTGTATTTGTGTAGATGCTGTATTTTCCCAGTAGAATGTAAGACCTTTGAGGTTGTCCCCCCCTTTTTGGCTTGGTATATGTAGAACCTAGCATATTGCCTTGCTTGTAATAGGTACTAAATAATATTGGTTGATCCAAACATTCTTAAAAGCAATTCAAAGAAAATAACCAAATGCTCTTTGCTATTTTAACTGATGGTTGTATGCCCTAAGGAAGCCAATTTTAAAAAAGTCCCTTCCCATGCCAAAATAGTTACAGCAATAGTTTTTTTTTTGTAATAGCAAAGAACTGGAAGCTAAATCGATGTCCTTTGTTTGGTAAATGACAAAGTAAGTTATAAAATATGAGTTAATATAATGTTCCTGTTTTATACCATTTCAAATAACTACAAAAACACAAAAAATATCTGGGGATTGACCTCCAAAAGCACACAAAGACTTGTATAGATTCAATTACAAATCTTAAAGAAATAAAAAAGAACTTAAATAACTGGAAGAATATTCAGTGCTCATGGCTAGGCTGTGCCAATATAATAAAAATACAATACTGCCCAAATTAATTTACATCATACCAAACTACCAAAAGAACTTTATAGAACTTGATAAAATAATAATAAAATTCATTTGTAAAAACAAAAGATCTAGAAAAGTGAAAGGAAATGAAGAAATGGAAATAGAATGAACAGAGAATAGCTCTTCCATACCTCAAACTATATTATAAAGCAACAGTCATCAAAGCCATTTAGTATAGGTTAAAGAACAGAGAGGGAGATCACCAGAACAGACTAGATAAGAGAGTTTCAGAAACAATAGAATTCAATAACCCAGCGTTTGACAAGTGGAAAACACAAATTACTTAGGGAGAAACTCCCTTTAATAGCTACTGGGAAAACTGGAAAGCTGTCAGGCAGGTGTTAGAATAACATCTCACAGCACACTCTACAATACACTCTAAATGGAAATGTGACTTTAACATTAAAGATAATACTATTAAAAAAAAGTGGAAGAGTAGATAATCCTCCCACAGTTATAGATAGGAGATGTATTCTTTTTTTTTTTTTTGGAGGGCAGTTTGGGGTTAAGTAACTTGCCCAAGGTTACACGGCTAGGTTTTTGTTTGTATGTGCATTAAGTGTCTGAGGCCAGATCTGAACTCAGGTCCTTCTGACTCCAGGGCTGACGCTCTACTCACCGCATCACCTAGCCACCCCTAGGAGATGTATTCTTAACCTAACAACAAGAGATAAAGACCATTACAAAAGATAAAATAGCTAACTTTGTATATTTGATAAAATAATAATAAAATTCATTTGTAAAAACAAAAGATCTAGAAAAGTGAAGGTAAATGATGAAATGAAATTAGGATGAACAGAGAATAGCACTTTCATACCTCAAACTATATTATAAAGAAAGTCACCAAAACCATCTAGTATCAAAGAACAGAGAGATGAAAATGAAAACCTTCTGCACAGACAACATTTATGCATACAGAATAAAAATGGAAGTGGTTGAATGGGAAAAAAGGATCTTTTCATAAAATTTCTCTGATAAGAGTTTGGTATTCAAGATATGCAAACAATTTATATCTCTGTGTGTATGTACATACACAATGTATATATGTATATATAATAAAAATATAATGTTATATATGTATATATATATATATATAATAAAAATATAATGTTATATATGTATATATATATATATATATATATATATATATGCCATCCCCTAATAGATAAATGGTCAAAGGATGTGAACAAACAATTCTCTAAAGAACAGTCAAATAGTTATAACCACATGAAAAAATGCTCCAAAACACTAATGAGAAAAATTCAAATCAAAACAGCCCTGAGATTTTACTACACACCCTGCAAATTTTCAAAAATGATCAAAAAGTAGAACAGTTAATTTTGGAGGGATTGTGGAAGCATAGGCATACTAGTACATTGTTGGCAGAGCTGTGAAATGGTACAATCAGTTTTGAAAGAAATTTGGACTTGCGGAAATAAAGTGACTAAAATATCCATACCCTTTGAACCAGAGACGCCTTTACTAGGCTTATCCCCTGAAGAAACCATTAATAATAAGAAAAATCCCCATATACTATAAAATATTTATTGCAGCAGAAATTTTTGTGATAGCTAACAACTGAAAACAAAGTAGATGCCCATCAACAAGGGAACAGGTAACCAATAGTGGTTCATGAATGTAATGGAATACTACTGTGCTGTAAGAAATGATGTATGTGACAAATGTGGAGAAACAAAAAAAGATCTATATGAACTGATGCACAGTCAAGAAATTATATATGTATACATTACGTATGTATAATATATATACACATATTAACTATAGTAACTGCAACAATATAAATGGAAAGAACAGCTACACGTAGGAAAATCAAAAGTAAATGTAGCAAAATCATAAAAGTCAAATAGGACTCAAATGAAGAAATATGAGAACACACTCCCAACCTACCCCTTCATGAAGGTGTGAGGTTCATAGGTATTACCTATTACATATATTTTTGAACTTTTTCAATGTATTGATTAATTTTATTGCCTTTTTTCCCTTTTCTAAAAATTACTATTTATCATATGGGATACCTCTGGCAGGGAGAGAGGGAAGGCACATTGGATACTATGGTGATATAAGAAATAGAAAATATTAATAAAAACTTATTTTGAAAAAGATATTATAAGAACAAAACTTGTCCCTAAACAATAATAATGAGTAGGTCTTCATTTTTTAAACAGAGGTGGGGTACTGTGGGTGTGTGGGATGATACATCAAATGTATTGGTTAGTTTTGCTAAACGTTTTTCTGTTTGTTTGGGTTTTTTTGTGTGTTGTTATTTGTTATAACAGATAGTTCTTTGGGTAGAAGCTTTGGAAGGGGCATTTTGGAATCTGTAGATAATAAAAATCCAACTATACCAATAGAAGTTTACTTTAAAATATGCATTGAATTTAATTGAATATTTAAAATGGTATTGCGAGTCATTTATATATCAAAACCAATAGCACAGAGTCGAATATATTTTCCAGCACTTCAAACTTTAATTGGCTGGTGCAACTGACCCTTCCTAGTTTAATGACTAGATGAAAAACAAGCTGTCCCTGTCCTACCCATCCTATGAAAAGGCTCTGTCAGGTTCAAAGACTAAATGTGGATCTGAATAGACTTAGTCCATTGGATGGTATATGGGAGAATCTGAACTAATTTTTTGGATTAAAGACACACTTTCTAAATAAAGAGGGCAGCTAGGTGGTGTTATGAATAGGGTGCTAGGCCTGGCGTCAGGAAGACTCATCTTTTTGAGTTCAAATCTGACCCGAGACACTTACTATCTGAGTGACCCTGGACAAATCACTTCACCCTAATTACCTCAGTTTCCTCATCTGTAAAATGAAGTGGAGAAGGAAATGGCAAACTACTCCAGTATCTTTGCCAAGAAAACCCCAAATGGGGTCATGAAGAATTAGACATGACTGACACGACTAAACAACAGACATAAATAAAGAACGGGACATACCTAACTACTACATTACTGGGTCTGACGGCCATAGTGAGAGTGGGATGGGGTGGTGAACATATGTGAACTAAAACCACTCTTAAGGAATGAGGGAAAGAGAGAAGACTGAAGTGATATTAAAAAAAATGAAAAATGCAAGTGGAGGTAGACACATGTTTATTTAATTGTAATTGAATTGAGAAATAACCTATGGTTAGGTAGAAGAAATATCCTTTCATAACTTTAAACACAGCAATTTATATTCTCTATATACTTTCTTTTAAAAACAATTCTATTCCACATTTATGAAGCGCCTACTGTATGCAAGTCACTGTGCTAGGTACAAAACTTAGATAAAACATGGTTGTTGCCCTCATGGAGTTATAGGTTAGACAGATAAGAGACACATAAATACTTCTAATACCCGAGCAGTGTCAGTGTGGGTGGGGAGGGAGTATGAGGGAAAGTTAAGAGCTGGTTACAATGAGGAGCCTGAGAACACGATTTGGATTTCTGTAGCAGGGCTTCAGATTCAGAACAATGAGCTCTTGACCATGGATAGGATATGTCTAATGAGGCCTGGGAAGATTGCATTTGCCTGGAGACTTGGAGATCTTCAAGAGGGCTTTAAACTGAAAATGGAGGAGGAATGAGAAAACAAACATGTACTAAGCCAGATGTCACAGAGGAAAGCAGACATGACATGGGCAGGAATGCAGAAATAATAACTGAAATTTATAGAAGGCTTTACAGCTTGTAAAGTGCTATACAAACATAATCTCATTTGATAGCTACCAACCCAATGACAGAAATACTGCATGTACCATCATGCCCATTTTATAAATGAGTAAACTGGATTTCAGAGATGTTAGATGTTTTACCCATGGTTATACAAGAAGGATGTATCAGGAGCAGGATTCAAATATAGGTCTTCTTGACTTCAAGAACCACAAACAATATACAAGAAGAGAAATCAAGGTATCATCAAAAGAATATTGCATTTAATCACTCAATCGACAAGCATTTATTTAGTACCCACTGCATGCTAGCCACTGTGCTAAATGATGGATATACAAAGACAAAAGTAAAACAGTCCCTGACCTAAAAAATTTAGGGTAGAGATATCAGAGGACTTACATCCAAATCTTAGTTTTGCAACTCAACAACTTTGTGGGACCTTGGAGAAGTCTCTCTTAACAGAGGTTCATTTATAAAATGACGAAGTTGGACTAGATAATTTGTAAATTCCCTTAAAGCTAGAAATGTTTGTCAAATGATGGAGAGAAGGCAGAATCACTGTATTATAAGATAAAAGGGATATTAATAATACTTGTGATTTTTCAGATGGTGGTCACATCCTTCCACCGTTCAGGAATACCCTTGAACCTGAGACAGATTCAACTGAGACATGTTGTGATGTGACTTAAGACAAAGATAGGATAATAGTTGGGTATACCTTGTTTAAAAGGGGGCAGTAAGCATGATGAAGAACAGTTGGGTGAGGAATAAAAGAGGAAGAAATGAAAGCAACATTGGGATAAGAGTATATTATAAGATATTATAAGGTTAGGTGAAGGAAACAGTTTCTAGAAGCGATTCAAAAGTCATCAAGAAGAAAGCATAGAGTCATGGTGGACTTCAGATTCACCAGACTTCTGTAGGAAGGTAGAAGAACAAGACAATGGAGTGTAGAATAAGAATAGAAACCTTTCCATTAACTGTAGAATAGCAAACATCCTTGATTTGCTTTGTTGTGCTTCCAAGGGAGAGAAAGTGATAAGAACTGTGGACCATATTCTGAGTAATAAGTAGGAAGTAGTTTCCAAAGTAAAAAAAATGATAAGAACCTTGGGAAGAAGCAATCACACCATTGAACAATTTGAAATCGATGAGGAGGAAAAAGCCAGACATAGACTGACATGCATCATAGATTTGGGAAGAATGGATTTCAAAGAACAGATAGGTAGGGTACCATGTCCTAAGATTCTTTAAAAGAAGTAAACCCAAGAGACTCAAAGCACTCAAGAATTAAAATCTGAAAACAAACATAGAAGTGATTCTGATGAGAAAGAAAAGGAAGAGCTGTTTAAAAAGAACTATAACAGAGCACGGGGGACACATTTCCCAACTTAGAGTTTTTTAAAAGGCACGTACAGAAAATAGAAACTGGACATGAATTTACAAAAGAGGGGCAAGATCTAGTAAGAGTGATGACTGTAGTGCTGGAATTCAGCATGAATGTAGGCTGGCAACTAATGTTAAAAGAAACAGAGATTTTTAGGTGTGGTGAGAATAAAGTAAGACTCAAGGATTGGATGGCTCACCGCTTAGGGTGAATGGGAAGAGGAAGATGATAACAGTGCCTAGCACAACGCTTAGAGCATTGTAGATGCTCAGTAAGTGTCAAATGTTTGTCAAATGATGGAGAGAAGGCAGAATCACTCTATTCCTAGTTGGCTGCAATAGACTAGAACATAGAGTACATGGTCAGAAATAACATGAGATAAATTTAGTTAGATAAATTGGTACCAGATTGTGAAGAGCTTTGAATGACAAATTAAGGAGCTTCAACTTTGTTTGCTTCAGTAGCAAAGCACTGCAAATTTAGGGAATGGGAGTGTCAAGTATCATAACCAAATCTATGTAAATAGGGATGAACCTACCAACTGTGTGAAGGATAGAGTGGAGGGGAATAGAGGTGGAGGCAGGGACATTGGTTAGGTGGTTATTATAACCATGCAAGGGAGTGGTAAATAGTGTCAATGGTAGAACAGAGGAAGCAGATGAGAAGATGGATTGCAGAGGTAGTATTATGCAATTGGATATGAGAGGGAAGGTGGAGGAAAGGAAGGGTCAAAGATAACGCCAGGATTGGAGCCTAATTTCTAATTTCTAATCTAATTTCTCTGTCTCTCTCTTTTCGGTTGCTATTTTTCACAGTTTAGATAATTAAATGGTTCCGACCCTCATGTGACTTATATTGAAGTAAAGAAGACACACAGATATAATTTGATAAGTTCATGATAGTTCACAAAAAATAGGTTCTAGGTAAGACTTGAGGGTGTAGGCCAGATAGGTGACACAGTAGATAAAGTTCTGGTCCTGGAGTTAGGAAGACCTGAGTTCAAATCTGACCTCAGACACTTACTAGCTGTGTGACCCTGAGCAAATCACTTAATCCTGTTTGCCTCAATTTCCTCATGTGAAAAATGATCTGGAGAGGGGCGGAGCCAAGATGGTGGAGTAGAAACAGCTCATCCAAGCTACTCTCCCCCCAGATTCCCCCCAAACTATGTAAAAGGGGACTCTGAACAACTTCTGGAGCCCCAGCACCCACAGAACGACACAGAGAAGCTAAACTCCCACTGAGGACAGCCCAGCAGCCCTGCAGGAAAGACCAGCGCAGTGGTCTGGGACCTGGAAGCGTGCAGCGCGCAGAGCGCAGGAGCTGAGCCAAGCCGAGCCGAGCCCAGGTCCGCATGAGCTGAGGTTTTAGCCCCAGGGCGGCAGGGCCAGCAGCCAGCTGGAGGAACCCCAGAACACCAGGAGCTGTGGCGACTCCAGAATTATCAACATAGACTTGCCTAGGACAAAGTAAGAGGTTAGTGTCCTATGGACTTTGGGACTGGTATTAGGGAATGCGTCGGCTCCCTCCCCTGGGGGCTAGAAGCCGCTGAGGACAAACGCCATTTTGTAGTTTTCAGAGGCAGCTCCCGCTCCCAGCCTGCAAATTTGTAGGAAGATCCAGCGATCAGTCTTGGGGGGTAATCGCTCTTGCTTTAACCTCCCTGGATCTGGATTGTGATCTAGGGTGGAAGTCGTGGGTGGGTTTACAGCTTGCCAGAAACGGAAGTTGCCCCCCACACGTTCGGGACGAAAATTCCTCTATCTGGCCCTAAAGCCATAGTGTGGCAACAAGCCCAAGAGTCAAGCAATTAAGTGGCAACATGCCAAGGCAAAGGAAACAGAAAAATGCAACCCTAGACTCCTATTTTGGGGGCATAGAGCAGGAAAAGGACTGTGAGGCCAGAAGTCCTGCTCCAAAAGCCCCAGGGGAAAACATGAGCAGGTTGCAGGCCATAGAGGACCTTAAGAAGGACTTTAATAATCAAATAAGAGAAGTGGAGGAAAAATTGGAAAGAGAAATGAGAAGGATGCAGGAAAAGTATGAAATGAGGGTCAACAGCCTAAGGAAAACAACACCTTAAAAAATAGACTAACTCAAATGGCAAAGGAGGCCCAAAAGGGCAATGAGGAGAAGAATACCTTAAAAAGTAGAATTTGCCAGATGGGAAAGGAATCTCAGAAGTTCACTGAGGAGATTCATTCCTTCAGAGTTAGACTGGAGCAAATGGAAGCTAATGACTTTATGAGAAATCAAGATGCTGTTAAGCAGATCCAAACAAACTAAAGATTAGAAGGCAATGTGAAATATCTCATGGGAAAAACCACTGACCTGGAGAATAGATCCAGGAGAGACAATTTAAAAATTATTGGACTACCTGAAAGCCATGATCAAAGAAAGAACCTAGAAATCACCCTTCAAGAAATTCTCAAGGAAAACTGCCCTGATGTTTTAGATCCAGAGGGCAAAATAGAGGCTGAAAGAATCCACCAATCACCTCCTGAAAAAGATCCCAAAAAGAAAACTCCCAGGAATATTATAGCCAGGTTCCAGAATCCCCAGATCAGGGAGAAAATACTACAAGCAGCCAGGAAGAAACAATTTCAATATTGTGGAAACACAATCAGAATAGCCCAGGACCTGGCAGCTTCTACACTGAGGGATCGAAGGGCATGGAATATGATATTCCAGAGGGCAAAAGAACTGGGACTGACCCCAAGGGTCACCTACCCAGCAAAACTGAGTATTTTGTTTCAGGGGAAAATATGGTCATTCAGTGGAATAGAGGACTTTCAAGCATTCTTGAGGAAAAAACCAGAATTGAATAGAAAATTTGACATCCAGACACAAGAAGCAAGAGATGCCTGAGAAGGTAATCAGGGAAAAGAAATCAAAAGGAACTTATCAAAGTTGAACTATTTACATTCCTATATGGAAAAGCAATAACTGTGACTGATGATATCTTTCTCACTATGAAAATAATGGAAGAAGGGGGTGTGGTCATATGAATACATATGTGAATGTGTGTGTATATGGTTACAGTTATATATGGATAGAGGGCATAGGTTGAATTTGTTGGGAAGGGAGAATACTCAAGGGATGAAATTTTGAGGTGAGAGAGGAAAGTGGCAAGAGGAGATGGGGAGAGACAGGGTAGTGTAAACTATCCCATGCAGAGGAAGCAAGGGGAAGTGGTTGCAAAAGAGGGGGAGAATAAGGAAGGCTAAAAAGGCAAAACCACATTCACATTGAATTTGGTTCAGGGAGAAAATGACATACATACTAAATGGGATATCTCAACCTGCAGCAGGATAGGGGAAAGGGGATGAGAGGAGGGATGATGGATGGGAGGGCATCCTTGGGGGGAGGGGATGTTGGAAGTACCCACTATAGAAGAGGGACAGGATCATGTAGGGAATGGACCAGGTGGGGGGTGGGATGAGTGGGAGGGAATTATAAGCAGCCTTGTACAATATATCTACTATGATAATGTTTTGCATAGCTAGACATGTACAACATATACTGAATTACTTATCTCCCAAGAGGGAATGGGTGACAAGGGAGGAAGGAAATGGATCTGAAATTTGAGGTCATAACATTAAATGTTTCAAATATATATAATTACTATTATTAATACTCCTTTGCTTGTAATAGGGAGATAAGATGAGCAGGCATTGGGATGCAAAGACTCACCTTCCTCTAATGGAAAAGTCGATGGGGGTATGGGAGAAGGTATGGGAGAGAGCAGATTGGAGGAAGCGATATCTTGTGGGATTACTATTCTGGGAGGTTGGGTAGGGGAATAATGGGGGGAAAATGATTGTAACTCAAAATATGGCGGAAATGAATGATGTAAAACATAAATTAATAGAGCATTTGTTTAAAAAAATGATCTGGAAAAGAAAATGACAAAACACTCCAGTGTCTTTGCCAAGAAAACCCCAAATGAGGTCACAAAGAGTCAGAAACAACTGAAATGACTAAATGACAGTAAAACCAGGGGAGAATGACATTGCTGCCTGGGGGAACACTTGGTCTTTAAGGGATGAGCAGGAATTTAATAGATTAAGGGGAATAGGAAGTTACATTTGAAAAGTAGATAATGCAATGGCAGGTAGGATGGAATAGGATCTTGGCATGGGAACTAGGAAGATTTGGGTTCTGATCCTGCTTCTGACAGCTTGGACATATCACTTAACTTCTCAGTTCTCTAAGCAACTTTCTTTTATTCCATTTTATACTTTATTTTACTTTTCCCATTTAACCAAAATCAGTTTCCCACCCCCATTGAGAAAAAAGAAAAAGAAAAATTAAACAACATATTGCCTGTGTCAGAAAATATATGCCATATTCTACTCCCATAGACGCCTACCTTGCAGCGACGGGAAGGAGATGAATTTTCCTAACTCTTCACCAGAACCAAGTCTGATTCTTAAAATGATCCAGCTTTCAGTTGAGTTTGTTCTTATTGTTCTTCTAGTTCGTATTGTTGCAGTCATTGTATATGCCATTATCCTCTTTCCGTTTACTGCACTCTGCATTCGTTCATTTATGTCTCCCCCATGCTTCTATGACTTCTTCATATTCAACATTTCTTACAGTGCAGTCATTACATTTCTATGCCACAGTTTGCTATTCCCCAATCAATGGGCAACTAATTAGTTTCCAGTTCTGAGAAGTGCTACTACAAATATTTTGGTGCGTATGACACCTTTCTATCTTAGGCATATAAATCTGATATACAAACATATATCTGTATCTATATAGATTACACACTGACTAGAATGCCCATACCCAGATATCTCACTGCTATATGTATTTGTGTGTATACACAAATACACACACACACACACATACACACACACACACACACATACATATATATGTACCCGCAGTTAGGTGGTGCAGTGAATAGAGCAAAGGGCCTGGAGTCAGGAAAATGAATCTTCCTGAGTTCAAATCCAGCCTCAGACATGAACTAGCTGTGTGACTCTAGACAAGTCACTTAACCCTGTTTGCCTCACTTTCCTCATCTATGAGCTGGAGAAGCAAATGGAAATCTACTCCAGTATTTTTGTCAAGAAAATTCCAAATGGTGTCATGAAAAGTTGGACACAACTGGAAAATGACTAAAGAACAATAACAAGCATGTGTGTGTGTGTGTGTGTGTGTGTGTGTGTGTGTGTGTATGAATTTAAGGGTATAGGCATTTTAAGCAGTCTGTAAGCATAATTCCAAACTGCTTTTCACACTAGTTGGGATAGTTCCTAGCTTTCCCAATAATGTCATAGTGGGCCTGCTTTTCTTTCCTTTAGCCTGTCCCAACATTGACAATTTATATCATTTGTCTTTTTTTTTCCAATTTACTAGGTATGAGATAAAATCTTGTAGTAAGTTTTATCTGTATTTATCTTATTAATTTAAGCTAGTCTTTATTATAAAAATAGTTAATTATTTGTGATTCTTCCTTTCTGAAATGATTGTACACATCCTTTGGGCATTTCTTCATTTGGGGAATGACAAATTGCTTATGTTTCTGATAACTCTCTGTATATCTTGGGTATCAGAACCTTATCAGAAGTATCTGATACAAAGATTTTTTTTCTTAATTGATGTCTTTCCTTTGTATCCTAGTTGCACTTATTTTGTTCATGCAAGAGTCAGAAGAGCCCCCTTTTCTACTTTCTTCACTACTTTCCCTCCCATTTTCACACTCCCACTCCCACTCCTATCCATATATGCACATGTGCCAGTGGGCACACCCACCAGCACCTAATGGTATGGTACTATTGGGTAAAGCCTAGATCTTGACTCTCTGCTGTTCTTCATGCTCAGCAAAGAAAAATTATTTCCTTATCCAGGCATCCCTGTCCCCTACCCCTCAAACCAGTAATCCAGCTTTCTACTGTTTTCTCCTGATTTGTTGGAGCAAATGAAAACAGTGCAGCAGAAACAGGAAGGATAGGGCATTTCAGGACACGAGTGGCCTGGATAGCTAGAAATCATTGAGGGCAATGAGTGAGAAATTCCTAAATCCAGAACTCTCAACCCATCTCCCTCCTTCTCCACTCGCATGCCTCCCCTCTGCCTGGTGACAGGCTCCTTGGGCCTGATTTAGGAAGGCCTCTGTGCGGAGGAGTCATCCCTTCCTAATAGGCCTGGGTTGTAATTCACAACAACCATCCACCTCACTTCACTGCCTCCTCCCAAAGTAGCCACTGCAGTTGTAGCATTTCGGGCAGATTTAAGATCAGGATGAAATCAGATTCACCAAACAAGGTGTCGGGCCAAGCAGGAGGGGCTAGGGGCTGGGGAGTTATAGCCTGGGAGCCCTAGAGTCCCTGGGAGACTATTAAGTGTGTCTGTATTTTATGGGCAGGCACAATGCTGAGTGAATCATTCATAAACCAATTACAGGCAGTGTTTCCTCTTCCTTGGCCTCTCCCTAAATATTAAGGAAAAGTTCAGGTGGGTGGGTGGGGGTCTAGTCTGTGTGTGAAAACACATTCATCTGCACACATCTGTCCTTTTCATCAGTCATGGTACCCATATTGGGACAGCTCCCCTCTGAGGTGATAGTTACCTCAGGGCCAGGTACCCTCTAGTACTCTGGGGCATACTAAGTGACCCAAGGTGATTCTCTTTCCTACTTCCTGTAACTAACATTCTGTTGCCTTCTCATGCAGAAAATCCAATTGTGCAGTTTATCTGTTCTGGTTTTAGCTGTGGAGATTCCAACTCAGAGCTCGCTTCATTTCAATATGGTCAAAGCTGCCTTCTCTGTGAGGTACTTGGAGATGAAAGGTAGCTAGGTGACATAGACGTGGAGAGATTATTTGCCATATCAGGTTCAACCAAAGCCCTGCTCTCCAAACACACACACACACACACACACACACACACACACACACACACACACACCCCTGCCCTCCTCCCCCACTCCTGTAGATGCATAGACACACATGGATACACCCCAGCTCTCTTGGTGAACAGTGGCTGTGTGCTCTTGTTGGTTGACTCTAGGGACTACAGAGATGCTCAGGGGAAGCAGAGCCCCGGGGGACCCAGATGCTTGTCTGTCAGGTCCAGCTGCCCTGAGCTCTGACGACTTGACAGGTGGTATTAGCATAAAAACCTCGGGTAGTGGCAGCTGCCGGCTCCATGCCAGAGCCCTGGGCGTCTCTGCTTGGTGCCATTCACTGTCACTGAGATCAGGGACCTGCCAGGGAGAGAGGCTTGGCTGTCTCTCTCTCAGGTCTCCCTCTGACTTTGGGTGTTTCCCACTTCCAGAGTTCTGGGAGTAGGAGCAGTACTTCATTCCCATCTCTGGCTTTACAAACCTCTTTCCAAGTGGGTCATGAATAGCAAATGGTGCCCTGCCCCCAGTCTCTTATTGCCCCTGGTAGCCTAGGATGCTGCTAGCCTCTATACTGCCCTGTAACATTTTCAGATGGGGAAGCTCAGGCCAGCCCAGCCCAGCCCAGCCAGCATGGTTCTGCCTCCCTTTCTCCCACTTGCCCATAATCCTGTTTTCTACTCTGGTGACCTTTTTTCTTCTTAGAGCAAAGATGGGTTCTACCTTTACTCTCAGTTCCCTTTACCACTCCAAGGAAGAGAGGGAATGCTATTAGGGACTTGGACCTATGGGATATTAAAGTTGAAAATTACCTTAGAGGTCAGCTAGGATAATGACCTCATTTTATTTATGGAGAAATTGATGCCACAGAAATAAAAGGGCTTTCTCAAGGCCACAGAGCTGATAGTACCAGGGCAAGGTCCAGGACTCAGTTCTTTTGGCCCCTTGCCCAGAGCTCTTTCCATTACCATGATAACATGGATATACATGTATTTACATGTACATCTAAACATATACATATAAATACATATATAGGTAGATTTAGAATAGGTAAACATATACCTACACACACATATACACCTTTTCCAGAACAGGCAGGAGCAGCCTCAGGAGAGGCCACTAGGCAGCGTAGCTAGCAGCTCAGGCCACTATACTCATCACCCTGCCCACCCTAAAATACAGGCTCCCCATCTGTTCCCATGATTCAGTCCCCTGTTGGGGAGGGAAGGGAGCTCCCAACATCTCCCAGACTTTCATGGAAACATCTGTACATTGCCTGATGGAGGAACCCAAAGATCAGGGAAGGAGAGGAGCCAGGAGGCCAGCAAACCACATCAGGAAGCTAAAATATTGGTCAGAGAGCTAAAAATATATTGATAGGTATCCCCTTCCTCCCTCAGTGTATTAATGTGGTTTTTAAAATAAGTCAGCCTCCTTCTAGTTCTCCCTTTCCACTGTCATTTATTTCAGTTTTTATCTCCACAACAAAAATTCCTTCCAACTTTTTTTTTCCTCTCTCTCCCTCTAATGCTCTTCACTTTCAAATGCTAATAATCTCCAGCTGTAAAAGGCTTAGAAGTGGCTCTAGATTGTTTGATCTTTGGCCTGTGATCTGCTTTCATCTCTCTGCTTTCAAATGTTACTTCAGATTTACTTTAACCTATTAACATGCTTGGTATTCATAGACATGCACTCTCCTCACACAGGCTTCCATTCTCCCCAACAACCCCTATCCCCACCCCCCACCCCCATTCTAATGAGGCAGGGAAAGTGAAATTGGAAGACATTTAACTTTCACAATTTTAAAGAAGAAAGCCTGGGAGAGAGAAAAAGGGAGAGAGAGACACACAGAGAGATAGAGAGAGACAAAGAAAGAGAGAGAGACAGAGACAGAGACAGAGAGAGACAGAGATAGAGACAGAGAGATAGAGACAGAGAGACAGAGAGAGACAGAGACAGAGAGATAGAGACAGACAGAGACAGAGAGGTGGAGAGAGAGACAGAGGTGGAGAGAGAAAGAGAGAATAATTTAAAAAGGAGAGACAAATAGAATTGGAAATTAAAGAAGGGGGAATGGAGAGGAAAGGTGAGAAATGACATGGAGTGAAAAAGATAAGAAAGGAGATGAATAAAGAAAGGGAAAGGGAGAAGAGAAAAGAAGGAGAGAGGACAAGAGAGGAGTAGTGGGGAAAGAAGAAAAAGGAGATGAGAAGAGGGAGATAGAAGAAAGGGAAGAGGAAGGGGATGGGAAGGAGTCAAAAGAAGAGAAAAGAGGAACTAAAAGGAGAAGAGGAGATTGAAAAGGAGAAGAAAAAGGAGAGCTATAGGAGAAAGGAGGAGAGGTAGAGGAGAAAGGCAGAGAGAGGAGACAAAGGAAAAAAGGATGAGAGAAAAGAAAGAAGAGAGGGAAATGAAGAGAAAGAAGAGAGAAAGGAAAGGAAGAGAGGCAGAGAGGGAAGGGGTAGGAGAGAGAAAGGAGAAATAATGAGAAATCAACAAAAGGAAGGGAGGAGAGAAGAAAAGAGAAGAGGGGGGCTGGGGAGAAGAGGGAAAGCTAGAAAAGGGAAAGACTAGAGAAGGAAGAGAGGAAGGAAAATAGAAAAGGGAGGAGAAAGGGAGGGAAGGAGTAAGGGAAAGGAAGGGAGAAGAGGAAACTAGAAGGAAGACAGAGAGACTGGGGAGGAGAGGAGAGGAGAGAGGAGGAGAGGAGAGGAGGGGAGGGGAGAGGAGAGGAGAGAAGAGAGGAGGAGAGGTGAGGAGAGGAGGATAGGTGAGGAAAGGAGGGGAAGGGAGGGGAGGAGAGAGGAGGGGAGGGGAGAGATAAGGAAAGGAAAGGAGAGGAGCAAAGCAAGTAGGTGCCATTGTAGGAGAAGCTGCCTCTGGCTTGTTAGACAATATCTAAATCCACTTCCTCCCTAGCCAGGGAGCAGGCACTGGAGAAATGCTGAATTACTACTTAAGATTTCTTACTACAGTGGTTGTGCTGGAATCTCTGGCATGTTCATTTCCACAGGAACGGAGAGTCATGAATATGGATGAAACCCCTCACTGAGACCACACGGGTCTGGTTCAATTATTTGCGATATAAAGTAGCACATAAGGATTCTTGGGGCTTGATCATTTCCTGACGGGTGTAGGGAAGTAGGGGTTGGGGAGGGCATTTAAGACTGGGGAAAGGGAAAGTTTCCTTGGCACTGGAAAGGGTGCCAAATGGAAGGAAGCTGGGCCTCAAGGCGCCTCTGAAAGTCATTGTGTCATTCAGAATTTTCCCCTAGGCTCCAGTTACATCTGGACATCTGAGCCCAGCCTTGAGCACAGGGTAGGAGACCACCTCCCTCCTCCTCCAGCACACCTCACCACAGCTGTAACTCCAGCTGTCCTGACTGGTTGCCCTTGACAGAAGGAAAGGGCTACTTTTCAGACATTAGTGTATCTGATAAATCAGGATTAGGAGTTACTGAGTGCCAGGCTAATGGATAACCCCTTCCATGTCAGCATCAACCTCTCTCCCTGGACATTGGAGGCATGAGATAACTTCTCCAACCCCCACCCCTTTGGAGAAAGCTGAGATGAGAGGAACCTGACCCAGTCATTACATCTTCCCTTCATAGACTAAGGACAAGCTCAGGGATTAGGGATGATGGTAAGCAGATAGAGTGGGAGTGGGGAATGAGGACAAGCAGTACTTGGCATGAGGAGGAAAGCTTATTCCTAAAGGAGGATTCCCCAAGTAGATGAAAGTCTTATCTAGACTTATCTAGAATTTATCTACTACCTATTTTGGGCATTTCTTCCAAATGGGAATTAGGATTGTAGTCACGTCCAACTCTTCAGGAACCCATTGGCAAGATACTAGAATGGTTTGCCATTTCTTTTTCTAGTTCATTTTACAGATGAGGAAACTGAGGCAAACAGGGTTAAGTGACTTGCCCAGGATCACCCAGCCAGTAAGTGTCTGAGGTCAGATTTGAAGATGAATCTTCCTGAGTCTCAGGCCCAGCACTCCATTCACTGTACTGCCTAGCTGCCCAGGGAATTAGGGGGATGTGATTAAATTGGAGGTCAATGGTTAACTGAGGAAATAGCAGCTAGGTAATATCTCCATCCCTTTCTGTTCTTAAACACCCATCATTCTAAGGATGTCCATTCCTACAGCTAACCTTATCAGTGCTGCATCCAAAGCCTAGAGGTTCTTGTTCTGTGTTCATTGGGAATGGAAAGCTGTTGGTCACCTCATTGTATATTTGAAGACCTTTAGAGTATATTTAGCAAAAAACAACCATCCAGGACTTTAGTTCATGGGTTGACATGGCTATCTAGGAGAGTCACATCTAGGAGAGTTGGGCAGGCATGGAAAAGTTGTAATCATCATCATGGATGAAAACTTCCAAATGGATAGGACCCTAGGGCCATGTGAGTATTTGACTACCCAGAGGTTGGACTCACATTATCTGGAGTTTTCTGTCCTTTTTAAAATGGACTTTTCTTCGGGATGCACTCCAGCCTTTCCTGAAGTCACCATCATCATCCATGGTTGGCCCACCTCCTACCACACTTTCAGCTTTCTTTTTGTTGTTCAGGGGTGAACAGAGGTTGGGAGCAGAGGTCTGGCTTAAAGTTATGCCCAAAGGAGTTGTAGGGGAGGGGGACTTCTGAAAATTTCTTGGCAAAGGCAAGCATGCAAGTGTATGAATCCTGTGGGGGGTGCTTAATAAATATGAATTCATGACAAGGATAAAATAGCAAATTAGAACCAAGTATTATTAGTAATAATTGCTCACACTTAAATAAAGCTTTGCCATTTATTCAGTGATTTATTTCTAAGAGAGAGGCAGTACAAAGTATGTCATCCCCATTTCACAGATAAATATCAATTAATCATTGAGCATTAAGAAATGCTTAAGAAATACTATGTCTAGTAAACAAAAAAGCTGGGACTTGAACTCAGACCTTCTACCCTCCACCCAAAGTCTAGCACTTGTATCAACACAATGTCTTGCCTTTCTCCTCCTTAATCCATCCTTGACTAGGCACTCCCCTTTTTGCTCCTGCTTTCCTCTTGCTTCCTGACATGTCTTCTCTTCCCTGGGCTCTGGAAGGGCTTTTGCAAGCCACTGTCCAGAGCACTTTCAGCAGCAATGGTTTGTGGCAGAGGGAGTGCTAGCAGGTGGTACCCAGAGGCCCAGAATTAACTTTTTATATGACTTAGAGCACATCATTTAACACTCTCCAGATGTCAATTCCTTCTCCAAAATGTAGTACTAGAACTAGTTCATCTCTTAAGGTTACTTCCAACTCTAAGATTTTAGAAGGCTATGCTAAGGGGTAATGGGTAATAGGGGGGGCTGTGGTACTGGCACCTGGCCTGAAACTCTGGCCATAGGGGCAGCCTATGAGGGGGCTGAGGCTCCCTGGGTCTGTCTGAAGCACAGCTGACTTGAGGAATGGAGATACCTCCTATTACCTGGATGGATCCTGCCAAGAACAGAGGTAGAGTGGCTTCCCGAATACACACTGTGAGCGCACTACCTGTAGCTAGCCATTAATTTAGGCACCCATGCTCTGCCACATCACGAGGCCTGGTAGATGCTGCAGGTGGTCTCTAGGTGCACCCTGGGTGGGGGCCAACTGAGATGGGATGGAATTAGTCATTTTA
Organism: Gymnobelideus leadbeateri; assembly: GCA_011680675.1. Lineage (NCBI taxonomy): Eukaryota > Metazoa > Chordata > Mammalia > Diprotodontia > Petauridae > Gymnobelideus > Gymnobelideus leadbeateri. The sequence continues at coordinate 52,295 of WOXC01004170.1, forward strand.
TGTGCCCAGTCCTCCTTGCTAGAACCTGCAAGAGAACAGACCAGAGACCCAGGAAGAAACTCTCAAGGAGAAGGCCATGTCTTTGGGACCTGGAGTTCCCCACTCACAAGCACATAGCAATCTGCCCCTTCCTCTCCTTCTTTCTGGTCCTAACCTCTAGAAGATAGATGGGGAGGAGGGACAAAGAAGGCAAGCTGGTCTCCCTCTGTCCCCAGTTACTGAAAAGAGCAAATGCAAATGCGGCCAAAAAACAATACCCAGCATACACTGCCACGATTCCTAGGGGCTCACTCTAAGTTAAAGCTTGGCTCCTCATGGGGGCTGACATTTTCCCTGGTTCAAACAACATCTGCGGCTGGCTGAGCTCTGAGAAAGGTGAAGGAGCTGCCGATGCTTGGTGCTGCTGCCTCCACCATCCCTGCCTCTGTAGACTAAAGTGGGGGGTGGGGGTGGGGGTGGAGAGCTGACTATTGCATGCCCTCTAGCCTGTCTGCATGCTGGAGTGCAAACTGGACTTTCCCTCCCTCCCTCTCTCCTGGTCCATCAGCCAGCTAGGCTGGGGAATGAGCAGAGGCCAGCTGCTGGGTGTTAGGAGGCTGAGATGGCCTGGGTGTTGTCAGGAGAGGACTGACCCCCTCCCCCCTCCCCCCAATCTCTTCCTCCTCCAGGTGCCAGGCTGAATCTCCAAATGAAATCAGGCTGGGGAGAAATGAACAGCCCAGAAGCCAAGACAATGAGAAGGAGAAACTCTGAAGAAACGAATAATATTATATATATATATATATATATATATAAAGGTGAGAGAGTTATTTTTCAGCTCACTGGCTTTCTGAAAAGTAATATAAAGTTGGGCGGCGTCTTCTCGGAATCAACCTTTCTGAGCCGAGACCCAGGCCACACGCACATCTCTTTCCTCTCTTTCTATTACCCGGAATTTGTATGGTTTCATCTTCTCTGATGTTCTTTCATTCGTGTATCTGTACAAACCCCTAGTGTCAAAGAGGCCTGTTCCTAACCCCAGGGCCACAGCATGCTGAGAACATCTTCTCCCGAAGCCCCCCTGCTGGGGCGAGAATTGAGTATGGCTTTTTTCCCCTCCTCCTATCTCACCACACTCTTGGGCTAAAAACAATTGTCTGCTAGTGTCTTGAGGAAGCCTTCATTGTTCTCTAGCCTTGTACCTTGCCCAGCAAAAGCTGCAGTCCTCCCCTTCATTCTCCAAATATACACATTCTCCAGCCTACCTCCCAGAAAAACCTGCTCGGTAGACCTTTCAGAGAATTCTGGTTTAAGATGCTCCCTCCTTTGTTTCATTTCATTTCCTTATAAAATTTATTAATATCTTTTGTTTTTAAATCTTCCTAATTTGCCAACGTATCCCACCCTACCCAGCTCCACCACCACAACCAAGAGAGCTATTCCTTTTGGCAAAGAATAATTTAAAAAAAAAGGAAGTTCAGCAAAATTAATCATCACATTTGACTAGATATAGACACTTGCTAGCTGAATGACCCCGGGCAAGTCACTTAACACTGTTTGCCTTGGTTTGCTTGTCTGTTAAATGAGCTGGAGAAGGAAATGACAAACCACTCTAACATGTTTGCCAAGTAAACCCCAAATGGGGTCATGAAATGGACACTACTGAAAGCAGCCCAACAACACTATATGTGTTTATATATATAGTATATATAATATACAGTACATATTTATATACTATATATTATAGGGAATTATATAGTACATAAATAAATGTATATATGTATGTATATTTGTATATAAATATAAATAAACACATGCACATATCTGGTGTTCTATATCCATAATCCCTAACCTTTACAAATAAGGGAAGGAAAGGCATTCTTGAAATTTCTCATTCATAGTCAAGTAATACAATTACTGAGCATTGAGTTTCATTGCTGATTTTCCCCCCAGTTACACTTTTATAGTTACTGTTTATATTGTTTTCCTAGTTCTACTTACCTTGCTTTGTCTCACTTTATATAGTCTTGGTCTCAATTCTTCACAAACATCATTTTTTTTCTTTAATGGTGAAATAATATCACATTCACGTACCACACTCAATTTGGACATTCTTTCACCCATAAGCATCTACTTCATTTCTGATTTTTGGCCATTCCAACAGGCTTATTCTTTTTGAGTGGTGGTAGGTGGTAGGGTGGGGGCAGTTTGAACTGAAGGACTAAAGGGAAGACTAGTCAGGCTAGAAGTGTAAGTGTATTGTCAATGTAAAGCCATCTGCTGGTGGCTTTCTCCCTCTTCCCCCAAGTCCAAGGTAGGAGGGATTTCTGAAACTCGTTTTGAGAAATTCTCTGTCAAAAGATTTGGGTTGGAAACATCTAAGACATATTTAATAAACTTTTAAATCCAAACTCTCGGCTCTTTCCTTGGGAAAGAGGCCTGCAGAAGGGTCAAATTGGAGGGGAGAGGAGGCAACTCCACAGTCTCCCTTCCTTCCCTTGCTCAGTGCCCAGCACATCATGCTTTCTGCAGAGTCAGTATTTAAAAAAAATACAGCTCTGGTAGCTTTCTAGGTGACTCACCATCTACTTCACACATCTGCATGTTCACATCTGCAATGTTCTTATCCGCAGGAGCTGGCTCTCCAACAGCTGTTTTACTTTCCAAAGATGGCACTAAAGATTCGATGGCTGTGTCCCTGTGGCTTTTTTCTCAATATAAATGTATCTGGCTTCCCCTGAGCTCAAGTGCACCAGTGGTTTTTGCAGGATCAATCTGGAGCCTGTGTGGGTCCATCCGCTTCAGTGGCAAAACGTTAATAACACCAGAGTGGTAGAGCAAGGGCAGCAGGGTAAGTCTAGGAATCTGCTCTCAGATAAAATATGGAGAAAGCAAGTTTGGGCACTCATGTGGCCTTCCTAGCATCCTTTGCCTTCACCTGTGCTAAATGGTCACAGCAGCAGATAGGTCAAAGGAGAGTAAATTCTTGTATTTCTTAGCAAGGTCATTTCTAATAAGTTCTGGCAATGCATCAATCATTAACATAGGGATTGAAATGCTGGACTCAGTGCTAAGTGTGTCCTGTTTTTGATGGCATTTGACTTCTCTGAATCTCACTTTTTTCACTTATTAAAATGGGGATACCAGCACCTATCTCACAGGATTGTTGAGAAGTTCTGGTGAAAGTACTTTATAAACCTTAAAGCACTATAGAAAAGTGAATGTTTGTGGTTAAAAAAAAAAAAGCTTCCTGAGGGTAAGTTTCAAGGCTTATCTAAATGTCTTAGTTTCCTCTACACTTAGTAATAGACTCTGTGGTCTCTACCCAGTCCCTACCTAATATTTGTTGCATTTGAATTTGAACAGGACATGAGTCTCAGGTCTGAATGCACTTAAACCCTAAAGGGCTTAGGATATACTTTCTGTCCCCACTGAGGTATTTAATTCCCTGATTATAAAGAAGTGGAATTAAGATGATTTCGATAGAGACAGAAGCTATAGGGACAGAGGTAAGGATTTGGTTTTCGATTTCCAGATGAGTAACCTCCCTCTGTCAGTGCTGGTCAGTACCTTCTCTTCAGTTTATAGGATTAGAGAGTTGCCTACAACATTGGGAAGTTTGGTTACCAGACCAGGGTCAACAGCATATGCACACTCTGTAATATACACATCTCTATGCAAATATCAGATTATTATTAGACTCTAGGACTGGGAAGGACCTTAGAGATTATTTGGTCCAATGTCTAATATGTCAGAGGATGAACTTGAATTCATATCGTTTTGATTTCTAGTCTGACTTTCTATCCCCTACATCACAAAGAAATGATAGGCTTGGGAGAGGCTAGGTGGTGCAGTGAATAGAGCACTGGCCCTGGATTCAGGAGGATCTGAGTTCAATCTGGCCTCCAACACTTAATACTTACTAGCCATGTGACCTTGGGCAAGTCACTTAACCCAAATTGCCCTGCCCTCCCCCCTCCAAAAAGCAGAAAGAAAAAAAAAAAGAAATGATAGGCTTTACTTTCTTCATCTTCTTGAATGGCTAGTTGATAATGGGCAAAATCCCTACTTCCTTTACATCTATCTAGTGTGAGGGGCCATAATTACAGAATCAAATAACTTCAGAGATGGAAGGGACCTCAACTGCCAGTTATGACCTCCACTATAAATAGTCATTGAGTCTCTCCTCGAAGGGTTCCTACTGAGGGGATGAACACATTCCTTCCTAAGGGAGAACATGTCATCTTTGGACAGCTTCACTTGTTTCTTCCCTCATATGAAGCCTACATTGAGGTAGCTATGTAGCATAGAGGGTAGTGCTCTGTGTCTGGAGTCAGGAACATCTGAGTTCATATCTGTTGTTGGATACTAGTTGTGTGAGCCTGGTTATTAAGTCATTTTTCAGTTGTGTATAATATGAGGATCTGTTGATAGAGTATCAACAGATCCTCATGTCACACCAACTACAAGGTCTTTCACCACCCTGGTTGACTTTTTTTCTGAATGCTTTCCAGATTAGGTCATCAATGTCCTCCTTAAACCATATTACAAAGTATGGAACTCAGTAAGCAAGAGTGATCTGATGAGAACAGAACAGAGTGAGGCTTCTTACTTTGGGAAACTATGCTTCTCTTAATGTAGTCCTAAATTGTATTAGTTTTTTTTTGTTTGTTTTGGTTTTTGGTCTGCCCAACCACACTGCTGACTCAAATTAAGCTTGAAAAGCACTGAAACACTCAGACCTTTCTTTAATCTGTTATCTAACTATCCCTCCCCAGTCCTCAATTTATGAAGTTGATTTCTGGAATTGAAATACAAGACTATCCTTATTGGATTTCATCTTATTTAATTCAGTCCCAATATTCTAGCCTTTTAAAACCTTTCTGGAACTTGACTTTCTCATCTAATGTGTTTGATGAGCATACCATCTATGCCTTTATCCAAGTAACTCAAACAACTGTTAGATAGCCAAGAGCCAAGCATAGATCCCTGGGGCATTCCACTGGAGATCTCCTGCCAAGCTGACAATGACCCTTTACTGATTACACTCTCTGTTGGGCCATTCAACAATTTCTGAATCTACCTAATTGTGTTATTGTCTAGTCTTCATCTTTCCGTCTTCTCCATAAGACTGTATGGGGGTACTTTTTCAAATGCTTTACTAAAATCTAGGTAAACTATACTTATATCTTTCTGTCTAGCCTGGCATGATCTGTTCTTCATAAAGTCATGCTATCTCCATGATCATCACACTCCTTTCTAAATTTTTGCCATCTCTTTAATGACCCTTCTTGAATTTTCCTAAGGATTGGTTTCAAGCTCATTGGGCTATAGTTTATAAGCTCTGTTCTCTCCCTTTTATTTATATCTAGACAAAGTTTCTCCTCCTCTGGTGTTCTCATTTTCCACGATTATTCAGATATCATTAACTGTGGATCTATAATCATATCTGCCAGTTCTCTCAGGACTGTTGATTTGGACCAGGTGGTTTTAATTCATCAAGGGCAACCATGAACTCTCTGATTATTTCCTTATTTATCTTGGGCATCATATCCTTGTTAGACTTTTTTGGGGGGGGTGTCGGGGGGAGTCATTTCCAGTGTAAAGATGGTTGTCCTTGGTGAAGAAAACAGAAACAAATTAAAAATTGAACAACTTTGTCTTCTCTTTGTTAATTATAATTATCTCATCTACTCCAAGCAAAGGTTCATCCCTTCTTTTATATGATTTTAGAGTTTAGAGTTTTTAGAGTTTTTTTTTTAAATTCCTTTTTATGTTGTCCTTAACTCGCTTCTATAACCTCCATTCATTTTGTACACTAGCATTCCCGATACTTTTTACACAACTGGGCCATACTCTTCTTTGTCATTGTTTGTCCTTTGTGCTTGAAGAGGACCAAAAAGATATCATGATGCTGGGGTCAAGGTACAGTGTGTCTGACTGTGTCTGGTCAGATCAAGTCTCAGAAGGCTCTACCACTGGTTGGGCACAAATAGTCCACATGAACATTTGGGATGGAGATGTCTCTAAATTTGGACTCTCATGTTTCTTTTGAGCTACTGGGATTCTGCTTATCGTCATTCTCTGTTACCTGGCCTTGCTTCCTTTTGCTATACATTTCTTTTTGATATCTGAGTTAAATCCCCTTTTTCCTTTTCTTTGAATTGTTTCCCTTTCCATCTTCATATTGTCATTCTTGAGCATTTCTCATTCCTCCTGGATTTTAATCTGTGGAATCCTACTTATATTTCCTTGGAACCTTTTGAAATCTGTTTTCCCTAAATCTAGGATGCATGTCAGACTGGCCAGATTTTCTGTCCTCTATCAAAAATTCTAGGATGGAGTGATCGATTAATACACCAGCCACATGGGGACCATAATTTTTATTCCAGCAATCAATTTCCCCTTGTTGTTTTCTCTGCCTTTTGAAAGATAAGATTATCATTGAAAGTTTTCACTAAAGCAAGTAAAAAAACTCTTAGTTGTTCTGCTTTTGGGGGAGGGGGAAGAGAGAGACAGGGGCACAAAGAGAGAAATAGAGGAAAGAGAAGGACAGCATGAAAGAGAAGAAAGAAGGAAGGAGTGAGAGAGGAAGAGAAAGAGAAGGAGGAAGGGAGGGAAGTTAATGAAGTAGAAGGTAGCAGCTAAGAGGAGACTTGAAAGAAGTAAGAGTTAAGATGCAGAAATGAGGAGAGAGTACATTCAATACAAAGGGGACCGCCTGTTCAAAGACACGGAGATGAAATATGGAATATCAAGTTCTCAGAATAGCTAGTAGGCCAGTTTGCCTGGAACATAGAGTGAGTGAAGAAGAGTAATATAAAATGAGTCTGGGATGGTTGGTGGGAGCCAGATTGTGAAAGGCTTAAAATGCCAGACTGGAGAGTTTATATTAAGGCTTAGAATCAATAGGGAACCATTGAAAATTGTTGAGCAGGGCAGTGAAATGATCAGGTCTGTGTTCTAGTAATATTAATGTGGCAATTTTATGGAGAAGAGAGAGATTGAAAGCAGAAAGACCAATTACTGGGCTACTGTACAAGTCTAGATGAGAGATAATAGGGGACTGAAATGGGAATAAGGACTCTGAGTAGTGAGAGGAGAAAATATGTAAGAAGTGAGATGGAAGGGCGGCTAGGTGGTACAGTGAGTAGAGCACCAGCCCTGGAGTCAGGAGGACCTAAGTTCAAATCCAGCCTCAGACACGTAACACAAAAACTAACTGTATGACCTTGGGCAAGTCACTTAACCTCAACAGCCTTCCAAAAAAGCAAAAAAGAAGAAGAAGAAGAAGAAGAAGAAGAAGAAGAAGAAGAAGAAGAAGAAGAAGAAGAAGAAGAAGAAGAAGAAGAAGAAGAAGAAGAAGAAGGATGGAGATAGAATCAACAAGATTTGGGAAATTATTGAATTGTAGAAGGATAGTAGAAAGGAGATTTTGAACCCATGTGATTTGAGTGATGGTAGAAAGAGAAGTTTGGAAGAGGGTGGGTGTGCAGTGAAACATAATGAGTTGGATATATTGGGTTTGGTATACTGATGTTACATGCAGATGTAGATGTCTAGTAAAGGACAGATACACACATGTGTGTATGTGTATATATATGCATGTGTGTGTGTGTATGTTATGTATATGTATATGTATATGTGTATGGAGAGAGACAGGGAGAGAGAGAGAGAGACAGACAGACAGAGACAGAGAGACAGACAGACAGAGACACAGAGAGAGAGAGAGAGACAGAGAGAGAGACAGAGAGACAGAGAGAGACAGAAAGACAGAGAGAGAGAGAGGGAGAGAGACAGAGACAGAGAGAGACAGAGAAACAGAGAGACAGAGAGAGAGAGAGACAGAGGGAGAGAGAGAGAAGAGAAAAGAATTGGGTACAGGGCCTTTTATCCAAATTTAGTAAGGAAGAGATACAGTAATTTAATAAAAGAGACAGAAGAAGCAATCAGATAGGAATAAGAAGTATCATGGGAGCCTAGGAAAAAGGGCCTATCTAGGAGGACAGGGTGGCAAATAGTGTCAAAAGTTGTGGTAGTCAAGAGGACAGAGGGGAAGTCAATAGGTCTCGAAGTTAAGAGAATGTTGACAATCTCCAAGAAGATGATTTTATTCAAGAGACAGGATCAGAAGCCAAGATTCACAGGATGGAGAATCAAGTGAAAAAAGAGTCAACAGAGGCAGTGAGTTTACAGAACCATTTTTTAAGAACTGGAGAGTGGAATTGTTATAGAAGTACAAAGTCTTATTAGTTACAAGTAATATAGATGAACATTATTTTCTGTCACATAAGAGAGTGTGGGGAGTCAGGTAACTCACATATCTTGGTGGGCTGGTACACTCTCTGTACTTATCTGCAAATCAGGGTCACTGAGAACAAAAACAATGAGAGAAACCTGGTATTCTTGGCATTATTGTTTTCTACATCTATATGGTAGAATGGGCACCTGGGTCTCCAGATGAGGTTTAATGGGGTGGTGGTTTGGAGGGAAGGTTTCTCCAGAAAGGAGTCCTACATTTCTCATTTCCCATTGCCATTCTCTCCAAGCTTGGCCATTAGGGAGGCGGAAGCCAGCCAACAAAGTAATAGATTGGAACCAGAATGCCCAGGTTAAGTGGGCTGCTCTGTGGAACTCATCCATAATCCTCCTGGAGTCCCAAGAACAATACGTTAATTAGAGCCAACCGCACAGCTAGCGCCAGTCATCCATCCTGCCTGTGTCTTCCTGGCCTTCCCTATGGACAAGCCAGCCCACTCCCTTCTCTGAAAGAGATTTATGCATTATCAATTTTTGTGTGTGGGCAGATACCAGCAGGGAGAGAATGGAGCTCCAGGAGGAAGAGGGCATGAAAGAGATGCAACAGGGTGGCCTGGCAGCCTGAAGAATGGGGTGTGTTTGGAGGCCAGGGAGGCTGTGGTTTCTAATTAGTAGAAAGTGCTAAGGTTAGCCTAGCTGGACAGGAGGGAGAAGTAGTCCAAATTAGATTGGAAAAATTTCAATGAGCTTCATCAAATTCCTGGATATTCTGACTTCAGACCTTGGTTTACTTAAGGCACAGGAATCATTGGCATGATAGCAGGACAGACTTAGGACGAGGATGAGGAAGCATTCGTTGATAGTGGCAGGGTAGGGAGGAGACCCCAAAACATCTGTTAAGGAAAGGCTATATCTTTAAGGAGAGAAGACACATACCCCCTGCTCTACCATTCTACCATTTGGTTATGAGGGAGACATTTGGGGACAAAGATGAAGTGCAAAATGGCCTTAGAAGAGGAATGATAGCCTGGGGATCTTATGTACTGAAGGCAAAAGATCTCGTTTCTAGTCTTAACTCTTTTGCTCACTGGTTGGGAGAATCTAGACAAGTCACCTAATCTCTCAAGCCTCAGTTTCCTCCTCTGTAAAACTGGTATAATAAACCCTTTCCTATATGTTTCACAGGGTTGTCAGGAGAAATAAAAAGCATATGCACACTCTGTAATATACATCTCTATGTAAATATAAGAGTATTATTAGACTCTAGTACTGGGAGGGACCTTAGAGATTATTTGGTCCAATGTCTTCATTTACTGGATGAGGAAAATGGCATGAACAAAGTCTAGTGACCTGTCTAAGAAAGCATGATTTGTCAGTAGCCAAGGTGCAAGGAAGGCCCAGGTCTTTTATCTTATGGCTAGATCTTTGTTGCTTCTGCCATATGGCAAGGAGATGACTGAGCAGGGAGCCCTGAAATCCCCAAGGCCTCTGTGATTTCTACCAAGAGGTGTCATTCTCCCTTCTTCTGGCTTCCTATTTCTCTACCTGTACCAGGTGGCAAAGAGTATTTCTCAAGCCACGCTGAGGATTGATTGGCTAATATTTGTAAAATGCTTGGAAGGCAATATGAGCCAAGCATGATCAGTAAGATTTAGAGAGAGCCCAAGTAACGAAGCTATAAAGCCTGGAAATAACTCTCTATTTCCTACCAACAAAACCTCTCATTTCCAAGTCCATAAAAGCTCCCCCCTCCAGATCTGCAGGCCCATCTGTTTTGTAAGTGTGTATAATTATTAGAGCCATAAAGCTGCTTTCTATATCTAATGTAATTATTGAGAGCAGAAATAATCCCAGGTAAGGGAAGGAGGTTGGGGCAGCCCAGAAACAGTCCTCACTCCTCACCCAAACAACTCTTAGGAGAGGGAGAAATGCTACTATAATAAGGTAGCAATGCAATATAATGATATTAGACTTCCAATCATTTAATTCCCACCCTCTCCCCATCCAACATTTTTTACAAAGCCAACGTTGGGAGTAAGCTAAGAGCTAGGGACCGCTCTGTTATAATGCATTTGTTTTCATGTAGCCATCTGAGATGAAAAGGGGCAGGGGGTGGTCGGGGAATGGGATGCTCTTAAAAGATATAAACCAGATCATGAGATTTTAAAGTCAGGAGGGATCTAAGAAGGCACATGGTTCAGCACTGCCTTCCCTGCATCCTGACCCTGTTTTATAAGTAGAGAAACTGAGTCCGGAGAGTTAAGGTAATTTCCTAAGGTCACAGAAGTAGAAAATTATGGAGGTGGTACTAGAACCTGGGTCTTCTGACCAACAAGTCCAGGAATCTTTCCCCTATGCCAGGTTGCCTTAACCAGAGGGATAGAACTATGAGTCACTCATTTGTCTGATATAGGGATTGGAAACCTGGGGGTTGAGGGAAAGGTGAGGAGTCTTTGAAAAGAACCTTAGGGCCCTTATTGGAGCCTCTCTAACATGGGCAGGATCCCAGTAACTGCTTGGACTGCCCAATGCCTTTGAAAAGGATACCATGCTTTCTCCCAGTACTACAGAGAATTCAAAAGCACTTTTAAGAGGGCCTGTGGTGGGAAGCGTCTGTTTTCAATGTAGATTTGTTTGGGTTTGAATTAACTCCTGCTTATTTTAAGCCACCCTGGCACCTTATCCCGTGCAGATCTGCCTGTTTCCTAGAGCCAGAATCAACCTGATGATTTATTTATTTTTTATTATTTGGCTATATATGTATAGAAATTTCCCCCTTCCTATCCCTTCTCCACCTTAGGGACTGGGCTCCTTTCTCTTAACTAATGCATACCAGATTTGAGGCTGATTGGTGGAGTAGAATATTCCTTTGCAACTGTCGTTGGGGCAGATGGCTGAGTGGGGGGAACAGAAAAGGAGACAGGGAAGAAGGGACTGGAGGGGGGAGGCGTATAGGCAGTAATGTCTTTAATTTCTAGTGATGGGCAAATCTCAAAGGCACCACTTGTAAAGTCTGGATAAAACTAAAAAAGTTGAACTGACTTGCTTTCCAAAGGCATCTCTGCCTCCTTTAGAGATGTGTGTGTGTGTGTGTGTGTGTGTGTGTGTGTGTGTGTGTGTGTGTGTGTATGTCTCCCTTGTTCTCAAGCCAACCATCTCTGGATGCCCACCAGATCCTTCCCTACCTCTGCTTGTTTCTCTAACCTATCTCTCCCCTCATTCCTTGATGCCACAAAGGGGCCTCGGTCTTATGCTAGAGTCTCTGAGAAAGTGGTGTTTATGAAAGGTGTTTGTCTCTTGATTCAGGGTCTGTCTTTTCCCTTTCCTCTCTATGATCCTTCTCGCCCAATCCTGCCCAGGCCTCTCTCACTGGCTCTGGCTCTGATATTTTCCCACCCTGCTTTGTGACATGCCAGGAATATGCCCCAGCCAGAGAAGGGCATGAGCCAGGCCCCTCAGAGGGCATCTGCTTTTGCTGATAAGTAGCCCTGTCTCTCTCAAACCCACAGGCAGGACAGAGCCCCCTGATGAGCCATGGAATTAAAACAAGGAGCTGAGCTTTGGCATCCTGTCCCTCCTTGCTGGCATGGGGCCTTCTCTGTCTCCTTGGGTCTCTCTTCCACTGTGTCACCATTGCCCAATTAAAAATGATTTCTTGTTGCAAATTGAAATGGGTCTTGTCTAGAATCTGCTCCCCAAATGAGTTGGTGGGTCAGAAACTGGGACATCTGGGCCCAAGAAGTATGCTTTAGAGAGATGGGCCCTGGGGGTTGAGCTTCTTTTCACTCCCACACAGGGGAGAAGCTTCAGGGCTGTAGCATCATGAAGTGAGAATCTGGCATCTACCCCAGATCTGTGACTTAAATAGCTAGTTTCATACCTGTCCTTCTTTGCCTTCCGGAATTTATTTAAAAAGAAGGGATATGGTCCTTCTGATGTCACATAAATTCTGAAGGTGTCTAATAGGTCTGTCAGGAACAAGGATGGTCAGTGTCCCTTTAGGGGTTCTTTCTACCTTAACCAGGTGCCCAGGGCATTATGAGTTTTAATTGCTTGGACCTGGATGCCTTCAGAGATGCCACCTATCATGCACCAAGCTGGGCAGATTCCCTCAGCTCCCTTCTCCAGCAAGAGGCTCCTGTTGACAAGCCCTTCAATTAAAAGGAAGTCAGACAACAGCAGACACACAAAACATAAAATAGAAAATTGGGTTGTTCCCAGGGGAGCTGAGGCAAAGCCAGACACAGAGAAGAAAAGGGTTTCAGATAATTTGGGAAAAGAGGCGAGGACGGAGGAAATGAGTGGAAAGAGAAACTGGAGAAAGACAGAGAGGGAGTTGGCCAAATTCTTTTTGGTCTTTGGTCTCATTTTAAATGAAATGATAAGGCTCTATCAAGATCACTTCATTCAGATAGCTTTCTTGGGGCAGGACTAACCCAATCATTTTCAATGATGACCTGTTCCCCATTATTCATTCATTGCCTCTTATCCCAGTGAAAACTCTAGATTTGGTCCCTAATGTAAGGTTTTCTGTGTCTGTTGCCTGTCAATTTTATGGCCACCATCAAAGAAAGAAAAGAGTGACTTCCCCCTCAAACCTCCATGCAAACATTTACCCTAGAATTGTATTCTGGGCCCTCCTCCATGATGAGTCATTCACCTGAACATGCCTCCGGCCAGCTATGGAATAGTTTTGGATCCTCAGAATGATTTTTTTTGCCTTTTGGAGAGCAGTTAGGGCTAAGTGACTTGACCAAAGTCACAGGGCTAGTATAGTGTGTCGAGCATCTGAGGCTGTATTTGAACTCAGGTCCTCCTGACTCACTGTGCCTCCTAGCTGGCCCCCAGAATAAGATTCTTATGTAGGCACATAGAATAGTAGATATATATCTGACTCCAGGTACAGGACTCTTTCAATGCTGCTTTCTTTATTGTTGTTCTTCATTTCATCCTTCTTTGCCCATGGATCAACCAGGCCCAACACAAGGTCCTTTCTGACCAGCTCTCCGGGGAACGCTACTTGGTTTAGATAAAACCCATGAATCCTGTAACTCTCTGATGCCTGACGTTGTTTGTGCCATTTTCTCTGGTCCAATGTTCAGAAACTTTCTAGCTCTCCATCTCCTGACTTCTCTGCAAAAGAGAACCTCAAGGGTGTGAGGGTAGAGAGGGTAAACAGGGCCCAAATTGCATCCTTGAAATGAATGTGCAGCCCAGAATTCTCTCCAGTGCTTTTGTCTTGTTTGCAAATGAGATAAGCCCGATTTGTAGACCCCCCAGAGGGTCAGGAAGGCTCTGAGAGCCTGTGGAGAAACAGAGAGGCTACTTCTCCAGGTCTTTGCAATTTGTGCACAGCCTGCTCACCCCCACTGCCTTCTAGCTAGTATGACAGACGTGTCTGGTTTCGCTTTCACTTCCTTCCGGGAAGGAGCTATGAGTGGGCCAACAGCTACCTTCTCCTCTTAGAATTCTTGAATTCTACTGCCTCTAATTAAGTGGTGGTTTTTCTATCCAGAGTGGGAGAGGGAGGGGAAGGCTGGGTGCTGCCTAGCTACTGTCCAGCCTCTAGGCAAATCTGCTCTCTCAGAACCCTGCTCCTTCCCCACCCCCCAACTCCTACTCCTCCCACCATTGGGACTCCCCCTTTGCAGTGAAGCCAGGGTACCGGGAAATGTCAAAGTCTCCTCCAGCTAAACACAGGGATATGGGAGGGAGCATGGCGCCAGTCACCATCATTACCATAAAGTTAATAAATGCCAGGCCTTCTCAAGGTACTGCAGCCCCCTCCTCTCCTCACATTTTCTTCCCTTCCCTCCTCTTTCCTCTTCTTCCCTCCACATACTGATCTCCATTGGACTAAAGGATGCTTGTAGTCTGTGGGCAGGGGGAGCTGGAACCTTTGGGGGTACTCTCTAAAAGAAAGCAGGAGATAAGTAGGTCCTGTCTCAATCTCCCATCCAGATTTGGGGAGTCATAAATTAGAGGTCAGGGGTCCCTTGGTCACCTGGTCCAATCTCCTTATTTTACAGAGAAGAAACTGAAATTCAAAGAGGCTTCCCCAAAGTTGTGTGACTATTAGTGGCAGAGCTCCTATAGGAATTCCCTTCCCATAACAACATGAGGGGGGGCCAAGTGTTTGTGTGTAGGCATGTGTACACACATAGAGGGGCAGGGATCCTCACAAAGACTTGGGGATCATGGCTGAATATTTCCAATATACCTTGAGGAGGATTCAGCATCCTCACAGAATTACACAATCTCAGAATCCCGTGGGACTTCAGGGTCCACTTAATCCAACCCATATCCAGAAAACATCTCCTACAACATTGTCATCCAGCTCTCCAAAGAGAGGGAACCTGCTACCTCCTACAGCCAGTCATTTCTCCTTTGCTCTCTGTTAAACATCTTTGCTATTCCCAGCCCTTGTTCCTAGTTCTACACTCAGAGCCAAACAGAACAAATCCCATTCCTTTCCATAGGACAACCCTCCAAATATTGAATGATAGCCATTCTCCCCATAGTCTTTTCCAAGTCAGCCATCACTGGGTCCTGCAACTAGTCCTCACCTGGCATGATGTCAGGGCCCCTTACCATCCTGGTTGCTCTATAACTTATCAATGCTTTTCCTAAACTATGGCATCCAGAAATAACACAATATTCCAGGTGTGGTCTGGCCAACGCAGACTACAGGGAGACTGCCTGAACAATAGGCCTCTCTGTGCAGTCCATGCTTGCATTAACATTTTTAGTTATCATGTTACACTATTGACTTTTACAGAGTTTGCAATCCATTAAAACGGCCAGTTCTTTGTTCATTTGAATTACTACCTAATCGTCTCTTTCCCACATTGTACTTGTGAGAAGTCCAGGATCTTCCCCTAGGATCTGTCACTTAACTCCTTTTGTAATCTTGGACAGGTGACTTCACCCCATTAAGCCTCAATTTGCTCATCTATAAAGTAAAGGGGTTTAACTTAATTACCTCTAAGGTCCCTTTCAGGTTGGCCATCTCTTCATTTTCAAACTGGTTGCCCTCCTCTGGAGGTCTCCATCCTACCCCTTGAGCCAGATGCCTTCCCTCTTCTCCACCCTCTTTTCAGCCTCCTTTGGTGTATTATCTTCTTTAGATTATAAGTTCCTTGAAGGCAGACACTGATTTTCTGTTTTATGGTTGTATCCCCAGTGCTTAGCACAGTGCTTGATCACAGAGGTTAAAAGATATTCCAGGATGAAAAGAGAGAATCTGTCAAACATTTATTTAAAATAAATAGGTTTAAATAAATTAAAAAAAATAGGTAAACCGCATCTCTGGCATTCCTCTGTTTAGTAATACTGCAAGAAAAATGAGGTGAATCTACCTGATGTTAAGATACTAAATTTAGAGTTGAACTTATACTTTGGAGGCTACCTAATCTAAATCCCTCATTTTAAGATAAAAAACTAAGGCAGAGAGAAGTTAAATGACCTACCCAAAGTCACTCAGAGAGTAAATACTAGAATTGGGATTTGTACCTAGGTCCACTGACTTCCTGGGTAGTGTCTTTCCACTAAACCATGCTGACTGATGGGAGTGATACCTAATCTTTGTCAACTCTCCTCCTCTTTTTAGTTGTTCACTTATTTTCCCTTTAAGAATACACTTTAAAATTGTACCTGAAATCAAAGCTGAGCTCTTTGGTTTATATCTAATCCAATCGTTTACTTTTTTTTTTAATCAGGAAGTTTGCTCCTCTCCAGCCTTAACACTATTTCTCCTGTTTTCTATGATCTTCCAAAGATCATTAACAGTGGCTTCCTATCTGCTAGTTCTTCCAGTAGCCTAGAATGGAGTTCCTGGACCTTCTTCCAAACCACTGGAAGTAGAGACCCTCATCTTTCTTCTCCTTATTTCTATTCCTTCACTATGCCCCACCGAAGGACTACGTACTCTGAGAAGAGTTTATTCCTTTCCATTCATTCATAAAAGCTGGATGGTCCCCCTCTCTTCATTGGAGACAGCTCCCTCATGGCTCACTCTTCTTTCTGCTCTGGCTTTCTCGAAAGTTCTATTATTCTGATTGTTCAGCCTCTCTTGTATTCTGGGCTCCCAGCTACCCATTCCTACATGAAGCCTTTGATTCTTAAAGAAAGAAGGCAGCTATTCTTAAATGGGCAGCCAAACTGAAAAAAGAAAAAGATAGCTAGGGGTTTGACAGAAGGAAATATCTTCTGGTTGTACAGGTAGTTGGTGCAAAGGCGACAGAGGGAGGAAGAGTCATTTCCCTCCATGGAGCCCATCAGGAGCAGGAGAGAATTCCTATCTGTTTGTGTAGATGAAGGGCTATCCCATCTGAAAGACCCTCAGAAACTCCCTATTACTGTGGAAGATGCACATACAGGTACAGGGTCTGAGAAGACACATTTGCTTTGGGAGGGGAACTCAGGGCAAGGTCCCCATGGAGAGTCTGGTGCTCTGGGGTCATCTCTGTCTTCCAGAAGGGTTTAGGCAAGAAATGAAGGTTGGTATAGGCATAGATGTTGGCTCCTTTGCAAAGGGCATAGTAGAACTAACACCCAATGTTTCTGTTTGCTTGGAGTCATTCCCACTCCATGTTCTTCTGAGACTTTGAGCAGGAGTGCAAACATGGGGATTTTCGGATGGGCTTTGCATTTGTTATTCCTCTGAAGAGAAGCTGCTGCTCTGGGTCCTCTAGGTCTTTAGCCCTGAGGAGCAGGGCATGAAGGAGGTAGGAAGATGGCTTATGTGAGATGAGGAAATGCAAGCTGTGTTAAGCTTACCTGGGGAGCAACTGATCTCCATGTTGCCCTGAGAGGCTCTATCTTCCCTTATGAAAATGCAGTTGACCTTTCTGGATCTTTATTTAGCTCCTCTGTCAACAGGCTCCTTAGAGGGAGCTCCTCAGACTCCTAGAGGGGTTCTTCTCTTTGACTTTTTCCTTTCGCCCCTTCTTTCCTGGCAGAGCAACAGCTAAGACGGGGTGACTTGGGCCTTGTCTAGAGGTGCTGAATTTAGAGGCCACTAAGAGCCTATTTGGTTACTTCAGCAGGAATAGCTGGCTCTAGTTAGCAAAACTAATCAGTCAATATATGACATACCCAGATGGTGGGATTAGAGTGAGCTCTTTCCCTGCCCCACCCTTCTCATCTTCACTCATAGGGCAACCTCCCTTCCAGTTGCCTTTCACCACTGGTCCTTCCTTCTCCCCCATCAAATGATCTCCTTTGTCCCAAGCAAGGAGAATTTATGGTACCTGTCCCAGGTGCAAAATGCCTAATTGTAGTTTGGCTTCCTTGCCCCACTCTCATGGTGTTCAGCACATAGGTACTCAGTGAACCACAGCATCACTCATTTTCCTACAGAAAACATAGGTTTTAGAGTTGGAAAGACCCTTAGAGATCATTTGATCTAATTCTTTCATTTTACAGACCAGGAAACAGAGGTTCAGAGAGATGAGGCAATATTTGACAAAGTACTATAAAATAGGAACTATTATTGTTGTTACAGAGTTCATTTCTCTCAATATTCCTATGAGGTAGATTATCCGAGGATGATTATTTCTATTTAACAGACAAAGAAGCTAAAACTAAGAGAAATGGGCAAGTTGGCTCAAGATCACCTGGCTGGAAAGCCAGAAAACTGAAATCTAGAATGTAACTTCTTTGAGGTCAAGGACTATCCATTTTTATCTTTATATGCCCAGACCCTGACTTACTTAATTAACTAAATAATGCTTATTGACTGGCTGATTGATTCTGACTACAAGTCCAGTCCTCTTTCAACTATATTGCTTAATTGACCCAAGTACAGAATGCAATATCTCTATCCTATAGACTTTGACTCCAAATATGAGGTTACACATATATATATATTTTTTTCCTAGAGCACTTTAGGAAGAGGACAGATCCCCAAATATAGTAGCAGCAGACTGGCCTGGAGATCCAGGCTTGAACTCAATGACCTCCAGAGGGCATTCTGAGTAAGCCCCTATAACCTTTTTTTTTTTTTAGGCAATTGTGGTTAAGTGACTTGCCCAGGGTCACACAGAAGCCCCTATAATCTTATCCTGATCTAAAAACTTCAAGGGAATATGACTCACTTTCTTCTATGTACTTTGTTTTTAATTATCTCTGGTTTCCCCAAATTATTTGCTAGTTGTGATGGGTCTCTGCTCCCAATTTTCTATTTCCCTTCCTCTGATTTTGGAAAGCCATGTGAAGGAGATGGGAGGTTTCAGCAAGGAAGATTTGGGACTTAAGGAAAAGACCAATCAAAAAACATATAGTAATTGCCTACTATGTGCAAAGCACCATTCCTCATGCCTTGAATGCTCTCCCTCTTTCCCGCCACCTCCTGGCATTCTTTAAGACTGCTCTAATCTCATCTTCTGGTGGAGGACTCACACTTCCCTCTTTCTGGTGCCTTTGCTCTGAGGTTACCTTCCATTGATACTGTATATGTCTTTCATTCCAAGCTTGTGTTGGTCTGATCGGCCACAGTACAACACACCACAACTTGACTCTAGCATAGTGATCTTTTTCGAGAACAGAAGACAACAACCAACAACCATATATCTTGCATGTACATAGTTATTGCAAGTTGTCTCTCTTATTAGAATGTAAGCTTCTTGAGGCCAGGGACCTTGCTTTTTTTAACTTTCTCTGTATCTCCAGCACAGTACTTAGCAAACATTAACCACTTCAAAAATGCTTGTTGACTGAGTGTCTAAGGGATGGTGAAGATATAAAGAGGCCTCTGTTCTCAAGGAACTTCCAGGCTAGCTGAGGATGCCGGTAAATGCATGGACAACTGGAACTTGACCTCCTGGGGAGAGGACTTTGGGGAAGGAAGCATCATGGGAGGTAGGAGCCCCCTCCTTCATATGGAACACAATGCTGGGTGAGGTAGGCCTGACCTGTCTCCTCTTCCTCACTGTCTTCCCTCCTCATCCTCCCTCTGGTCTCCCAACAGCTTTCTCTTTTAAGCCAAATAACTTTGGTCTCCGTCAGGTTGCCGTCAGCCTGTTACGTTCCAACTCAATCATTCTTTGAAATTTGGAGCTGTAGCTCAGACGCCCTTGCCCTATAACAGGATTTTCACAGTCTCCACAGCGGCAGCTAAGTTGCTAGTCACCTGCTGTTGTAATCGGCACCGTTAAGCCCACAGCTCGAGTGAGGAAGCTTAACTCGCTTTGCTGATTCCCACCCTCCCTTTCCCCGGCATCCAGAGCACATTTCAGGAGGAAAAGCTAATCCTCTCTCCCCCCAACTCCTCACACAAAGGCTTCTCAAATGAAATTCAAATGTGGAGGAAACCAGTGACTTCAAGCAACATCCTCGGAGAGGCCCTAAGAACCGTGTTGCCTGTAAATGGTAGAATGGAGAACAGAAAGGAGAATTTTAACTGGAAAACCAGAATGCTGGCATACTAATGCTGGGTCAGCTATTCACTCCCTGTGTGACCTTGGGCCACCCCACTGGGTTCTCCATCTCCTCATTCTTTCAAGTGAGGAAGTTTGATAACCTGGTGAAAGATGGATGTGCTCATTTGGTTTGGGGAGTTGGGGGAGGAAGGAGCTAGACAGTCAAGAATTCTCACCCCAGTGGTTGGAACTCATAGGAGTTTAGAGCTGGAAGAGCCATCTGAAGTCAACTAGTCTACCCTGACACTCCTGGAGAAACTGAGGTACAAAGAAGTTAAGTAAATGACTACCTGTCCATCATCATACAGGTAGTAAGTAACAAATTCAGGAATTGAATCTAAGTTTTCTAGCCCCAAATGCTACTCTCTTTCCACTTTCCAAGCTACCTTTCACAAGCTGACCAAGTGAAGGACATGCTACCTGGATCATGTATGTGAGTACATGATAGTGAGGAAAAGTATGATCTGGACATATGCGTGTTTTGCTGTTCAGTCATTTTTCAGTTATGTCTGACTCTTTATGACACTTCTTGGCAGAGATATTGAAGTGGCTTGTCATTTCCTTCTCCAGCTCATTTTATAGATGAGGAACTGAAGCAAACAGGGTTAAGTGACTTCCCCAGGGTCACCCAGCTAAGAAGTGTCTGAGGCCAGATTTGAAATCATGAAAATGAGTCTTCCAGATTCCAGGCCCAGTGCTCTATCTACTGCACCCCCCCGGCTGTCCCAACAAGCACTCACCATGCACTCACTACATTGCCAGCCACTATGCTGATTTCTGGGAATACAAATATAAACAAAAAAAAGAAAAAAGAAGACAGTTCCTGCCCTCAAAGAGCTTCCATTCTAATGAAGGAAGAGAACACATAGAAGGAAGGTGGAGGAGGGGCCATGGTGTGGCAGCAAGAAGAGATGGCTGCTGGCCTGAGCGCCCTCTTTAAATGGAGATTCTGGGACAAGGCAAAGGGAGGGTACTTCCTAGGTGATCTTTCAGGATTTTCTAGGGGCAGAAGGAAGGAGTCCAGTTTATAATGTGGTGAAAAATATAGGACTACTTTGGGTGATAGTGAGATGCCTGTCACCAGAAGTATACCGACTGAGACTGGACGGCCATCTTCCAAGGTTGCAGTAGAAGGGATTTTTCTGCAAGGTACAGAAGGTAGGCCTACCTGACCTTTAAGATCCTTTCCAACTCTGCCTCCTGAGGGGCTAAGGCTCTAGAGCTCAACTTTTGAAGCTCTGGCATTTTATGTCGTAGTATCATAGATCTCCAGCTAAAAGTGTCATTAGAGGTCATCCAGACCAACCTCACAGCTTATATATGAGAAAAATAAAACTCAGGGAGGAAGTGACTTACCTAAGGTCACACAAGTAGTAAATGGTAGATCTGGGATTTGAACGTAGGTCTTTTTACTCCAAAGCTAGTGTTGTTTCCAGTCTACCACAGAACCTCTCAAGGGTGAGTAAAGAGTATTTCTTTTAATGGGGTATATTTTGAGACAAGGATGCTTTCCACTCAGATGAAACAACAGAAGATTCCATTCTTTAGATCCCCAGCACCAAAACCTCAGGCAGCTCTAACCACAAGCAACCAGGTGCTTTAAGGTTGGACAGGGTCCATGTGTGTGAACATACACACACACACCCATATATACATGTGTGCTTGTATACATATATACATGCATATATCTCTGTGTGTATATCTGCACATATATACACACATCACATAAATCATTCAATCACCTAATACTTATTGATCACTCACTATGTGTCAGACACTATGCCACCTGCTGGGGATATGAAAAAAATCAGAAGACAGTCCTTTCCCTCAAGGAGCTTATAGTCTAAAGCAAGAGAAAACATTCAAATAAATCTATACAAAATAAGCTATAGAGAGGATAAAATAAGAGATAATTAACAGAGGGAAGGCAACAGAGAATGTTTCCTGTAGAAGGTGGGATTTGTGTTGGGACTTAAAGGAAGCCAGGGAAGACTGTTATTGTATATCTGCATATCTATCTATCTATCTTTGTCTATCTATCTATCTATCTATCTCTGTGTATCTGTGTATATATGTACATATATACACATGTCGCATAATATCATAATATCATCGCAATATATCATTCAATACATATATGTATGTATACACACAAATACAGAAAACCTTCCACAATCCTTCTTAATTCTAGTGTCTTCATATATTCTCATATGCGTGTATATGTGCATGTACACACATGTATATACACGAATAGATGTATTTTCACACATGTTCTAGTGTATATGCACACCTAGGTGGGCATGTATAGATGTATACAAGTACAATTGTATCACAATCATGTGTGTATGTGCATGTGTGTATATACACACATTTGGTTTTATATATAGTCATTTACTTGTGTATACAGACACATGTATACATACACACATGCCTATCTTGCCATAGGAATGACACATATGGGTCATAGCATTCTGACATAGTATATATGAATATACACATTAATATATGTAGGTATATAGGTATAATATATATTGCATTGTTGTAGTTTGTCCTTCCTTCTCAAAGAGGACCATGATGTCAGGGAGGTGATGTCGTGACATGGAAGTCAATTGGATTTCAGTGAGGGAGGGCTGTTCAAAGTCACCAGCCTCACTTTCTCCTCTGGAACCAACTGGGTCCAGTGACAAGATATAGATCAGGACTCCTGGAAATGGCCCAGATCATATATAACAAATACACATGTACACACATACGTATAATAGGCAAAGTTTGAAAACTGTGCTCTGGCTCTGTGTTTTTTAGCCCCCTGAAGTCTCTGAATCTGCATTCTTATGACAGCTTATCACAAAACAAATGAGAATCTGTCTGTATAAAATGCGGGCAGGCTCTGTGTGGTCAGGGGAGGCCTTGATCAACTTCATAAGCTTCCCCCAATCAACTTGATGAGTTTACTGGATATGGATTTTATCTTTTCTTTGAGCTTTCTCTCCCTTGGACTTCCAGACTGGAGTATAGAAAGGGGTTGAGCTGTGATGCAGCTTGGTTGATTTTCCTTTTCCTGTGGCTTAAGAAGCCGGAATTCAATTAAATTCAATAACATTTATTAAATATGTGCTATGTGCCAGATGCTATGCTAAATGTTGGGGATACAAAAAGAGTCAAAAGACAGTGCCTGCCCTCAAAGAGGCTACAATTTAAGGGGTGGAGGTGGGAGAGACAACAAGCAAACAGATATCTATCAAGCAAGCAATATATAGGCTAAATAGGAAATATTAAAAGAGAAAAAACTGGAATTAAGAGGTAATGAGGGGCGGCTAGATGGCACAGTGAATAGAGCACTGGCCCTGGAGTCAGGAGGACCTGAGTTCAAATCTGGCCTCAGACACTTAACACAAAACTAGATGTGTGACCTTGGGCAAATCACTTAACCCCAATTGCCCTACCTTCCCTGCTCCAAAAAAAAAAAAAAAAAAAAAAAGACAAAAAAGAGGAGGTAATGCAGGTTTCCTGTAGAAGGTGTGATTTAGTTGGAACTCGAAGGAAGCCAGGGAGGTCAGAAGTCAGAGAGGAGGAGGAAGTGTTCCAGGCACGGGAGACAGTCAGTGAAAATGCCTGGAACTGAGAGATGGAGTGTTTTGTTTGTGGAAGGACAAGGGAGACTGGTGTCACTGTATCTTAGCCTATTCGTCAGAGAGTACAGGGGAAGAAGAATAGAAAGGTAAAAGGGGGCTAGATTGTGAAGCGCTCTGAATGCCAAACAGCTAGTCCAGACATGAGGTGATGAGGGCCTGCACCGGAGAGGTGGCTGTGTCAGAGGAGAGAAGGGGGGTGTGTTTGAGAGATGTTGCAAAAGTGACATTGCCAGGCCTTGGCCTAGATATGGAGGGGAGTGAGAAATAGTGGTTTTCAGAAGCACACAACTTGATGGTCTCTGCCTGCCCAGGTAATTCTTGGCTACTTCCTGTTTCCTTTTCTGAGCACAGGTCAGACACAAGCAATCCCAAGACTGAACTTTTCCAGCCTTGGAGGGTTGGTAATCTTGAGTTCAAGAGCTCCTGAGTTTAAGAGTTGGGGACTGGTCGACCAGAGGGAAATTTCTTTAACAGTAGGTTTCTCAGACAAAGGAGAGAAAGATCCTCTTCTCCCCTTAGGAGAGAGCTGTTAAAATCAGTCCAGAGTAAACAAAGTTCTTTTATCAACTGAAGTATTTCCAGCATCTTCCCTCACCCTTCCTCAACGAACCTCTGTATAAAAAACCAAGTAATCCAGCAACCCCATGCATGTATGCACATATGCATTTCTACATATAGAAAGACAATTGATAATTTAATGAAACATTTGAGAAGAAACAGCATCCCTAGAAAAACTGGCATCCTTGAATCCAGAGACCATTCCAGCAGTCAGAAAGGCAATGGGCGACCGCTTTATTAGATCCCATTATAAATGGATGATTTGCCATCTCTGAAGATAAATGGGAAACTTAATGCAGAGGTATCCTGTCTGGGGAAACCAGAGAGTTATGGATGTTAGCTTTGTAGCTTTATGAAAGCACTTTCTTATGGAAACTGAAATAGCTAAGATTAGATTGAATTAGTATGTACTGGTATGGTTTCTTTTCCCCCCATCCTTCTTAATTTTTTTTTTTAAAGAAGGGAAAAGATTTGCCTCCTGCATGAGCATTTCATAAAAATGCAAATCTTGGGTTTGGGTTTGGTAATTAGCAAGGTTGCCGCCTGGTGCTAACGAAGTAGCAGCACAGCTTGAGCTCTCCTCGGGCAGTAGGGCAGCATGGTGTCCTCAGCTGGCTGGCCCCAGAGGCAGTGTCTGCCCCCTACCTTCCCCCATCCATCTCACTGTGGGATGCTCACCTGCTGCCATCCGAATACAGCTGGGAACCCGGGAGGCCTTCACTCAGTCCCAGCAGCTGGAAAACTGTCCCCTACCCCTGGAGGGAGAGGGGATCCACACCATAGTCAAAGCCTTTCTACTCCTGCCTAGAAAGAACTTGTGGGCATGTCAGCTTTGAGACAAAAATCTCTCAGTCAGCCTTGGAGCGACTTGAGAGGAGGAGGGTGTGACTTGGGGGATAGAGCAGTAAAGGGAGTGGTCATGTCCTTGGAAGCATCCTTAAGTGTGTTAAAAAAAAAAAATTCAAGTTTAGACAAGAGGGATGAAGGGAACATGGCGTCAGGGACCAGTGGAACAGTAGGGGGCTAGGAATCAGTAAACATAAATACATTTTACCCAGACCCAAACCAAACTACAATAGCAATAATGAACAGAAAATGAATTACTTTAGTAAGAAGAAGTTGGGCTCATCAGTCAAGCAGGTCAAATACTAGTCAGGTGCAAATTCTGACTCTTATCAGTTGGACCTTGGGTAAAGTCACTTCAAACACTCCAGGCCTCAATTTCCTCTCTGTTAAAAAAAAGGAAAGCAGACTACTTCCTGCTTACCTGTACAGGACTATTGTCAGAGTCAAATGTAATCGGGGATTTAAAAGAGCTTTGAAAACCCCAAAGCATTATATAAACATCAGGCAACAAATTATTGATGTTAAAATTTTTACCCAAACCAAAGTGGCTATGAAATACGTCATTTTCAAGTCAGAGACTAAGGTACCAACTTTTAAATAGAAAAGAGAAGTCTAGAATATGACATTATTATGCACATACAGCAGAGGCCAAACCAAGTCCTGAATCACAACAAAAGGCAAAAGGTGGTTATGAGGTTGTTAGCCAATAATGTGGATGGCAGTCCTATTCCCTGTTCCCAGCACAGAATTGTAGAATCTTTGAGCGATGCTTTTACTGGCAGGGACTTTAGGGATCATCACTGCACTTATGATATCCTGTTTTATGTCATAATTTTTTGGTAGGTACATATCTTATCTCTCTACCTGACTGTAAATCAATTAATCAATAAGCAAGGAGGTGAGGAGGATTTAGGGGGAAAGATAATGAATTCTGTTTCGGACATATTGAGTTTAAGATGTATGCTGGACGTCCAGATCAAGAGGTCTGAAAGGCAGTTTAGACTTCAAGATTATAGTTGTCGGCAGAGAGATTGGGGCAGGAGAATAGAGATGGCAATTAAATCTGTGGGAGTTGACTTGATTGGTGAATGAGACCATGCTTTAAAATTTTTTTTTTAACCTGAGAAACCTCTTTGAATTTCATTTTTCTGTTGTTGTTCAGTCATTTCAATTATGTCTGATTTTTGGTCGACCCCATTTGGGGTTTTCTTGGCAAAGATACTAGAGTGGTTTGCCGTTTCCTTCTCCAGTTTATTTGACAGATGAGGAAACTGAGGCAAACAGGGTTAAGTGACTGGCCCTGGGTCACACAGCCAATGAGTCTTCCTGACTCTCAGCCTGGTACTCTATCCTTTGTGACACCTAGCTTCTTGCCTTTATCTATAAAACAGGAGCATATACTGATAGTATCTGTCTGCAACAAGGGCTCAAATGAGAGAATGTATGTTAAGAGCTTTACAAATTTTAAAAATATATATGTCTTTCACCACCACCACCATCACCACCATCATTAACCTTCCAAGTACAATGCTTTGTGTGTAGCAAATGCTCCATAAATATGTATTGAATTTGGTTCATTCTTCTTATTTTCAAACAAGAAACTGAGATCCTGATAGTTAAAAGTATTTTTCACAAGGAGTTCGAGGAAAGTCCGTAACTAAAAGCAGCAGTGAAAATGATTTTCTGGAAAACATAATGGGGTTCTAATATCTTAGCACCTCTAGGATTCTGATCGGAAGAAGAAAATGAGCTGCTGAGGGGTTGTTGTGTGTGTGAGTTCTATGGGGGGTGGAGCATGATTCAGATCTGAGTTTAACAAAGGTATAGTAAAGGTTCAGGATTAAAAGGAGAGGGCTGGGCAGCTTTACTTATACTGGGATTCCTGGGGCACAGCTCTTGAGGTGGGACAGCTGCCCAGCAGAGAAATTGGGTGCCCTTAGTCTGATAGCCAAGCGGGCCTTTGGGGCCAAGGTTCTGTAGCTCTGTGGAACTCGTTTATAGAGATAGTGAAAAAATAAAATAAAAACAGCTGATGGCTCATTGCAATGGTTCCAGCCTCCAGGGGGGCAGCCAACACAGAAGTGGAATTTGAATGGAGCAGCTGAGTATTGGGTCTGGAGATGACAGGGGCCAGGAGCTATGCGTCTCTGGTGGAGTCATTTAAAATTTAAAACCGCAGATTAAACAGATTCCTTTTTATGATGATAAGCACCGAGTCGGGCCTGGTCCCTGGACACCCCCCACAACAGCTAACAGCTCTGTAGGATGCAAGGACAGAGGCACCACTGCTGTTCACCAAATGTCTGTGGATTCAGACACGGACCTCGTATTTATTCCCCTGACCCCAGGGCCCTCCCTACTGGAGCCTCAGGGGCTGTGCTCAGCCCACTCTGGGCCACGGGACAGGGCCAGCCGGACTTCATCACCAGGCCCTGCCAGATGAGGAGGGAATTTGTTGGCAGGGAGCTTCTCATGGAGCATCAGGAACTTTTCTTTGAACCAATGGGCTTCTGGCACCTTTTCTGCCCTTAATGCCTCACCCCTGCCTCCTTTTCTCCATGCACTTGGTTAGGAAGGGTGGTGCAGAGAGAGGATTGGATGAAATGGGCCTACCCCACCTGAGGTTACTGCTTAGAATATGGAATCACCTGGAAGGAACCATAGAATCCACCTACTTAGTCTTACAAATGAGGAAACTGAGGCTATGTCACTAAGGTTAAGTCGCTTGCACACACGGCTGGTTAGTAGCTGAAGCAGGATTTGAATTTTTTTTTTTTAGGTAATCTGGGTTAAGTCACACAGTTAGCAGGTCAAATTTGAACTCAGGTCCTCTTGACTCCAGGACTGGTGCTCTATCCTCTGCCCCACCTAGCTGCCCCTTAAACTGTATCTTTTTGCCTGCAAGTACAACTCTCCAATACTGCACACTGGCTCTTTTCCCAAGACCACAATGTTCAGGGATAGCTAGATTTGTGTCTACGTTCTCGTCCCAAACAATTCTGAGGCTGGGTTTGGGAACCAATATAATCAATGACATGATTGCAAGGTGGCTTCTGCCGAGGTGATCCTGGGTTTTAAGCAACAACCCCATTTGGCTGAAACCAGAGTGGGTCAGAATACAAACACGGTTGCTTTGTCATTGTTAATCCTTATTTGGGTAGGGGAATGAGAACAAAAAAGCAAAGACAAATTGGCGCCTGGTGAGCCTGAGGGCTCACAGAAATGTGAGCCTGCTTAAAAACCCGGTGATGGGGAAAAGATTAAAAAGAGGCAACCTAGGGGAGGGACTTGATAGGACTGGAGCTGGTTGTAGGGAGAGAAATTGAAGAGGTTTTGGTTGTGGATCACAGAGGAAGAAAACAACCAGTTTAGGGTTCAGTGGACTAAGGGTGCTGTTTTAACCTGCAACTGAGGTTATGCTTAGCTTCCAGTCCAAAAGGACCTAGCAGGCCCGAGAACTGGGTCTGGGCGACTAAATATAGCATGACCAGCCTGGGTTTGCATAAAAGGCAAACACCAAAGGAGGATACCAAGCATTTTCTAGAATGTTCCAGTTGCTTACCTGCGATTTATATACTGGGATCAGTACAGAGCTTTTGCCCCCAAGTATCCTTCACAGTGTAAATCTCCAAACAGGTTCACGATTGACTTGCTGAAGAGCCACTACTGAGGGAATAGAGTGCCGAACAAGACTTGGGGCTAGGCTGGGGCTCCAGTTTGGCAGCCCAGACCTGAGAGCCCGGTAATTCCCCCAGGAAGTTGTAACAGAAGAATAGAGAGGCTTGGCTGAGTTCTAGTCTTGGTTTTGCCACTGACTAGATATGAAAATTAGCTGGAACAAATTATGCCTATATCCATGGGTCTCAGTTTCCCCATCTGTGAAATGAAAAAAGAGTGGCTGCATTAAATAATAATCATAACTAACATTTGTATAGTGCTTACCACGTGTCAGGCACCATGCTAAGTGCTGCAGATATCTCCTTTGCTTCTCATAACATCCCTGGGAGGTAGGCTGTATTCTAACCCCCATTTGACAGATGAGCAAGTCAACACAAAGAGAAGTGAAGTGACTTGCTCAGGGTCACACAGCTAGTGAATATCTGAGCTAGATTATGACCTCAGGGCTTTCTGACTCCGGGCACCACTCAAGTTAAGCATTTTATGATTCTTTGATTTAATTGTTATTCCTAAACTAACCTTCAGCTAAGGAATTTTTAGATGTCCTTTTGCTGATCCCACCCAAATATTCTTTATTCAACTACCCCCTCCCTCTGTACTGGACACAGGATTATTTTTACACAGCAAGAGCTCACGTTTGACTAGGCTTTTATGGTTATAAAACATTTAAAACACATCTCATTTAATCTCCCCAACAGCCCTATGCTGTAGCTAATACCATTGTGATTCTCAATCTAGACATGACGAAATTGAGGTTGAGTTCTAAGGGCTGGGATTTTAATCTATGTTTTCTGCCTCCAATGATGCTGCTGGGCCATGTTATTGATATATGACTCTTAAATTGTCACATTTCTTTTTTGCTGGGAGGTAGCTTGGGGTGGGCTAGGGTATTCGGTTTGACCTGTGATTTCATTTGTGAAGGGAAATTCCAATGTGGAAACTGTCTCAAAGTCTCACTCAGTCTGGTTACTCTGAAGGTTAGCAAGTGACCTTGAGGGCCCAGAGAAGCTGAGTACCTTGTCCATGGTTGCACAGCTTGTAAATGCCAGGAATTAAGACCTGAACTCAGGTCTTCCTGACTCTACCATACCAGGTGAAGTTTTAGGAGGCTAACGAATGGACTTAGATCACTTTCTCTTTCTGTGTCCCAGTATGTCTCCCTAACTAGATTGTAAACCTCCTTAGGAAATGGACTGTGTTGTCACTTTTTTTCTTTTTAGCATACATGCCTAATATAATACTGTCAGATAGAAAGACTTTTGTTTTAGGTGCAAATGAGATACCTAGGGTTTCTCTGTGATCTCTGGGATGTGGGCGATGGGGTAGGATAATCCCACATAGAAGCATAGGTACCTGTTATTTCCTGTGGCAGCTGTGCCCAGGAATAACTCATTTTATGAGATAGGTGCCAACAAGGAGAACCCTGCTATTGTCTTTTCCCCTGTCCTGCTCCGGGATGGAGGAGCAGTTTCAAAGTAGGAAACCAGCTAAAGATCACTGCTCCCTCCCAGGGTACACACAACCATTAGAGATTTCCCTGGCACTGAAGGGGAAAGGCCAGCTAATGCCATTTAGGATTAGAGAGGCTGGGGTGGTACCACAGTGAGGGAAGCCAGATTACCTTCTGTGCCAATTCACCCCCTCCCCATGAATGGTACTTTACAAGGCCTAGGGAAAGAGAATAAGCATTTATATAGCACCAACCATATACAAGCACAGCCGAGTCCTGAAGTAAATCAGTCACAACTTGAGGAATAAATCGTCTTTAATTGAGATAACAGGGTAGCAAACCTACCACCCTGGGGGGTGTCCCATGAGAGCTCAGTGGATTTCCCAAACAAGAGAGCCACAAAAAGCATCTTTACAATTTTAGGAGGGAAGGGGAGGAGGTCCTATGATGAGGTAGCAAGAACTGGTCATGAGACCCCAGTTGTCCTAGGCAATCTGGGCAAGGAAAACCACTTCATTCTGGTTGTTTTGCCCTTCATGCCATGAATACCAGCAAAAAGGGGCAAGGGCATTAGAAGCTGAGAAGTCATGCTCTTTTACAAGGTAATATGGGGTAGGGCAGTTGGGGGGACTTTAGGGTGTGGTTCAGCTCAACCTAAATGAGAATCAGTATCTTACTAGAAGGGATGTAAAGGCATCATTGAAATTCTGACATTACCAGGATCGTTAAGGGAGTGGCATTTAGGGTTACATTTGGTATTAACAATTTTCTACCATGTCAACAATTATATATTTTTTAAAAATCAATTTATTTATTTTTAGCTGTCAACATTCTCTTCCATAAGATTTTGAATTCTAAATTTTCTCCCCTCCCCAGGACAGCATGCAATCTGATATAGGCTGTACATATATATTCATCTTAAAATATTTTCACATTAGTCATTGTTAACAGTGATATTAGCAGCTTTCTGTCAACACTTTACAAATATGATCTGATAACCATGACAACCCTGAAAGGTAGAGGCTAATATCTCCATGTTACTGCTGAGGAAACTGAGGCAAACCGAGGAGAAGTGACTTTAGGGAAGTCCTGTTGCCTTCTTTCTACATACATCTCCAGGCAGAACCTTAATTCCCTAGTGCTCATTAACCCCATTAACCTCCATCTTGAGGGAAGAGAGCTGGTCCTGTTATTACTGCTGCCAGTTTGTTTGGTCAGGTTCCTTCTCTCACTTGCCTTCCTGCCCCTCCCACCCCTTCAAGATGGCTGGGCCATTTTAATTAAGTTATGTAAATTGTTTGTCCACTTAGCAGCTCATAATGAGGCATCTTAGGGCCACCTGGGGGCACATACATTAATACACATGTGTCCGCCTGTAGGAACGTTGACAAACGAGAACACGCAGAGAAGACACTGAATGGAGTGCAGCCAGCTGATGCAGAACCATCTTGCTGGAAGAATCTGTGGTATAATGATGCTGACCTTCACTCTGTCCTGTAGTAGATCATTCACTGTGAGACAGCTTAGTTTAACGGAAAGAATGAAGTTGGATGGTGGCTTGAGTTCGAATGCTGGTTCTGTCCCTTATTCAGTGTGTTAAATTCTGTACCCCCGTTTCCTCATCTGCAAAATGAAAGGGTTTGCTCAATGACCTCTAAGGAGATGGTCTTCTGTCTCTAAATCTATGATTCTGTCTTCCTCGAAGCTCCCTCTCCTACTTCCATTGTTGCCCACATACAGTTCTGATGTTTCTACCCCTCTTCTCTTTCCTCCCTGCCTTCATCGACTCTCCACTGGGTGGCACTCTACTGGATTGGGAGAGTTCTGGGGTTTTTGTTAGCCAGGATAGGAGTTTATCCTGGGGGGTAGGAGATAGCTAGG
This sequence comes from Gymnobelideus leadbeateri, assembly GCA_011680675.1. Taxonomy (NCBI): domain Eukaryota; kingdom Metazoa; phylum Chordata; class Mammalia; order Diprotodontia; family Petauridae; genus Gymnobelideus; species Gymnobelideus leadbeateri. Next base: position 83,998 of record WOXC01004170.1, read on the forward strand.
ATCAGAGGAAACTGGATAGGATGAGAGTGAGGTGGGACAAGAGGCAATGTCCATTCTGTGTATAACAAGGGAAACCATAACCAACCAAGAGAATGGAGTGGAGAATTCAGGCCCCCACAATCCCTTGCCTTAGACTATTCAAATGCCTCTTACCAACTCTTCCCTACTCCAATCCATGCTCCATTCATGTAACTATCAAAGTGATGTTCCTTGATTTAAAAAAAAAAAGCCATTCTCCACCTCATTTCTTATTAAGCCTTAATCACTGAATGGGTGCTGCTTTACTCAAACTGAGATCTGTTAAAGACCTTAGCTTGAAAAGGTCTAGGTCTCTGACTGCATCCTGGGTCGACTCCAGTTATTCTGATCCATATCTGGCCACTCCAGATGACTCTGGAGGTGAGAGTGAGGCTGGTGACTTTGCACAGCCTGCCTCACTTCAATCCAATTCACTTGCATATAATGGCATCACCTCCCTGATGTCACAGTCCTCTTTAAGAACGAAGGACAGACAGCAAAGTGACAGCAAAGTGATATTCCTAAAACACAAATCCTTGATGACCCATCTTCCTGAGTTCAAGTCCTGCATCAGAAATTTACTAAGTGGGTGATCCTAGGCAAGTCATTTAACTTTGCCACAATTTCTTCATCTGTAAAATGAACTGGAGAAGGAAATGGCAAACCACTCTAGCCAAGACTTGAAAATGATTGAACAAGAACCCCTATTACTATGTATTTATTTTGTTTTTATTTATCAGTCTACTTGGAGTTTCTTTCAGTGAAATATAAGCTTCCTGAGGGCAGATGCTATTTCATTTTTGTCTTTACAACCCCAGCATGTAACAGAGCTATTAAGCACTGGAGGCAGAATTTAACCCAGGTCCTCTTGCCTCCAAGTGCAGCATCCAGTCCTTAATGCCATACTGCCTCTCCTATGGAAGGAGTTTCAATAACAAATGCTGATTGAATCGAATTGAATTGCCTTACTACAGTACTTTACTACCAAGGTCTGCCTTTGGGTAGGGTTGGTGGTTAGACTGCTCTGTCCCTCCTCCCCTCAACTTCACTTCTTTCTCCTTTACCCCAGTCCCTGTTAGCTGTGAGGGAAAAGGCACATTTTAAACAATGTGTTTTTATTTTTAAAAAAATTAAACATGAAGAACAGCAATATAACCAACTAAACTTGCTTAGTAACTATTTAAATTAATTAGTTTCAGCACATAAAGTATCCTAACAACATTTTTTTGACTCCTTCCTTCTGAATCCTCATTAGGATTCTTTATCTTTTTATCCTTATCTATCTTTCCTTTCATATGAACTTCATTGGGATGTGTTACATTTTTCTGGTTCTGCTTTTTGGAGGACTATATTATTTTATAAACATCTTTCAAATTTTCTTTGAATTCCTAAAACTTGTCACACTTAATAGCATTATACAATGTTTCTTTTCATTAATGTGCCACAGTTTATTTGCCATTCAGGGGTCACATTTTAAGCTGGTAAATAATCCAGATCAATGTCATAGGCGTGGCCCAGGCCGACCAGCACATCAGGCCAGAGTTTGGTGCCTATCTGTGGTCTGTGAGACGAGAGATACAGGGAGGTGGACTCCTGGGTTCTTCTGCTTAGACTTAGCATTAGCTTTCAGTGACTTTGGATAGGAGCCTTCTCCTAGGCTGTCTGGGGTTTGTATGTACAGGTTCAAGGTTATGTGGAAGGGTGTCTCCGTTGTTCCATTGGATCCTAGGTCTAGACTTGGAAGGAAACTCAGAGGCCATCACTTTTCAGATTAAGGAATAGAAAGCCAGAAAAGTTAAATGAGTTGCCCAAGATTACATAATAGGGAGGGGAATAATAAGGCAGGATAAGGTCCTGGACTCATCTTTCTGAGTTCAAATCTGGCCTTGGACATGTACTAGCTGTATGACCCTGGGCAAGTCACTTAATCTTATTTGCCTCAGTTCCTCTTTGTAAAAAGAGCTGGAGAAGGAAATGGAAAACCACTCTAGTATCTTTGCCAAGAAAACTCCAAATGGGGTCTGGAAGAGTCAGACATGACTGAACAACAACAATGTAATAGGGAACATCAGAGGCAGATTAGGAATTCGGGTCCTCTAACTCAGAATACATTTCTCTTTCCACCATACCATTCTGTGATGAAAATCCTAACCCCTAAATATATTTCCAACCAAAAAGTAGGCTCATGGTGCAGAAAACAGATTGAGGTTAGACACTAAGAAAAATCCCTAGAAAAGGATAACTGGAAGGACCAAGTGTTTTGGGTGAAAGGTGTTTTTGTGAATGTACTTTAAACAAATAATTACAAACAGATATTATAATTTTGCTTTGAAATAAAATTGATGCAGCTTAGTCCTTCACCATATTCTTAAATTCTGGTCCTTCTATCACTAGGAGACAGTAGGTTCATTCTTTATGGTGACTCTAGTCTCCTACCCTGGAGGAAGCCTCAGCTCTGTGAAGGGGACTATCCATATCCACTGCTACACAGAGGCAGGGGGATAAAGAGAATGGCCTCTAGGGGGCTCTGTAAGTTCTAATAGACTCTGATGATGTCAAAGGAAAATTTTATGAGCTCTTCAGCCAGCTGGTCCCAAGGGGGCTTTTGCCTTGCTCTGGACCATCTCAGATACACACATATATCTTAAAAAGGAAAAGAAAGAGAGAGAAAAGCTATTTTATTTCATTGCCAAACTATCCACTTTAAATACCCTTTTTATTACAGTATCTGCATAGTAATACTAATAATAGATCTTGTTGGCAGTTCTAATGAGGCTGGAGAATATAAGGTTTCCAATAAAGTTAATTGTTGCCTTTAATATTCTCATACATTTATACATGGTAAATCTTTAAAGGAGAAAAAACACTCCATTTCTTCTCTATTAAACAGCTGGTCCCAGGCTGGATGAAGATAGAACACAGCAGTGCTGGGATTGGGTCTCAAGGAACCCTACTGACTCTTCCCTAGACCTTCCTTCGAATCTTTGAGCTGTCTTCCGTTCATTCAGGAGAGGTACCAAGAGGACAAGAGGAACCAGCTGGGGTGTCCTTTCTCTCTCTTCCCCATCTCACTTAAGTCAAGGGTGTTGTCTGTTCAATTTGACCTCTATCTCTGAACCAGTAGACAATGACACACACATTTATGATGTGGTCTTATTCCCATTGTATTGGTTGTAGGGCCATGTGTATCAGGATGTTCAGAAATCATGATCTGCAACAGCAGAGTGACCCTGGGTAGAATACCAACAATCCCTCTCTCCTTATTCCTCATCCTTGAACTTTTGTAAAGTGATTTACCATTTACCCAAACTTCCATATACAGTATATTTCATAGAGTCATATCCTGGGGGTGAAAGGAACCTTAGAGATAGGTTCTCCAGTTCAACCCCCTCATTTTACATACGAGGACACTGAGGCTCAGAGAGGTTCATAGGACCACAGGATCATAGATTTAGATCTGGAAGAACCTTAGAAATCACATGGTGCAACTATCCCATTTTACAGAAAAGTAAAGACCAGAGAGATTAGGTGGGATCCCAAGATGGTACACGTAGTAAGCAGATCAACTTTGAACACAGGCCTTTTCCGTGTAATCAACTCTGTGATGCAATGTGAGGTTTTTCAAGGCAAAGATACTGGAGTGGTTTGCCATTTGCTCCTTTCTTTGAACCCAGGACTCTAAATTCCAATCTCTTTTTACTATATACTGCAGTGTCGGGTGATTTAGCTAAGTTCACGTTTGTAGAACCACTCTGAGACAGATTAGCATTATCCCGTTTTATAGGTGAGGAAATTAGATAGTTAAGTGATTTGACCAAGGTCATATAGCTCCTAAGTAGAAGAGGTAACATTAGAATCCAAGCCTCATGGATCACAACCAACCAATCAATCCACAAACATTTATTAAATGCTAACTGTGTGAGTGGCTCCTGACTGTAAGTTGTGAAGAAAGTTCCCTGACTGCACCTTCCTACACCCCATCCACAAGCTGGAAGAAACGGTGCCAGGGCTCGTTCAACAAAATGATGCCATGCCCCTGAGGATGACGAGGGATCTTGGAGCCCCAGGGGATCCTAGACCTGGCCCGGGTGTCTGTAAGAACTGCTGCTGCAACATGTGAATTCCCAAATAACATCTTCCCCTCCCCCAGTTCCCCAATCACACACCAATTCCTTTTCCCTTGGCACGTGGTAGAAATACTATGTGGCAGAATGGTTTCCATGGCAACCCACATTTCCCTGTTAAACAACCAGGCACTGATGAGAGGAGGCTCGTTTGTGTTGGTTAAAAGGGTTCATGTGTGCATATGTATATGTGAAGGGATTCTTTCTTTCTTTCTTTCTTTTTCTTTCTTTTCTTGTCTCTCTTTCTTTCTTTTGTTCCTTCCTTCCTTCCTTTCTTTCCCTTATCCCCTTATATATCATAGCTTGGGTATCTCTGCCCAGAGTCTGAGGTATCATGAGCCCAACCAGGCCGGGATTGACCAGATGGATCAGGGATAGAAGGAGATTTCCTGTTGACAGCAGTGTATCTGATGAGGGTGTCTCCAGAATACTTGGACTGTAGTTTCCCTCTCCCCGCTTCCCCTACCCTCAGGCCCCTCTCCTCTCTCTCAGAGGGACCTGTTGGGGTAAATGAGTGGCTAGTGAAGGTCCTTGTGTCCCTAACAGGTGGTTGGGTAATTAAATGAGCTTTATGCACACAACACTGTTTTGCCTGATGTAATTGCAGTTTCCATATAAATAATTCACGGGGAATTATTAGAGTGAGGACATCGCCCGCCTCCTCATAATTTGCTTAACCGAAATAGGCTCTTTCATCATCCACGTTGATGTGCCTTAAGATCATGTGCTCAGCATCCTTCATAGGCTGGCTCCTTGGAATAGGAGGACCAGGAATTTAATTAAGTTATGCAAATTGGCCCTCCCCTGCCTGAGGAGCAGTGGGTGTTTGCCCAAATGTCTACGGTGTAGCAAAAGCAGAGGACAAGCAGTGAGGTTCTGGCATCTGGGGTTGGAGCGGCCAGTGATTTGCCCTAGACACTGTGTAGTTTCTTCTGGGTACAACACAGCAAATGCCCTGCCAGAGAAATGAAAGCCTTTTTGAATAGGACATGGGGCAGTGTTTGGTATAGCCTCCATTGACTAAGGGCTCTGGTAGGACCTTTCCATCTGAACTGTGGGATATGAGCCTCTTTCTCCAATCCAGAGATTTGATGGAATTACAAAATTTAAAGGCTGAAACCAGATCAGGTATCCTGAACAGTCCTGAGTAGAAATGTGAATTAGGTGGTTTGCCTTTTTCTGGCCAATCCCTAATGTCCAATTTAATGTCCTTAATGGCCCTCTCCCTTTCCCCACTTCTCCATCAAGTCCTCCTGTTCTCTCTCCACTCTCCCTCCTCCTTACTAAAACCTGCTTTCAGGAAAAGTAGCTGATGAATTCATCTACATTAGAAATATAAGTATAAACTGCTGAAGTTTAATGTAGGGACCTTGACCCACGAAATTTGCATTCTAATGAGACCCTGAGAATACACAGCCAAAACCCCAGCTTCCTCAGTGGAAAAGGACTCTTGTGTTAGGGATCCTGGGAAAAGGATCCTGTGTTCGCTTGTACTCATGGTTCAACTCCCCCATTTAATAACTTAAACCCTGAGCAATTTGAAGCTCAATGATCTGCTCCATTTTTCAGTAATCATTGTTCCACTCCTCCTCCCCACATATGTTACCAACTTTTCTGGATGCCCTGAATACATCAAGAAAAAACATAATTATATACAGAATATATATTTTCATATGTGTATGTATACATATCTATATGTGTGTGTATCTATCTATCTATCTATCTATCTATCTATCTATAGTAAAGGCATGGTAACAAGGCATGAAGACGGCCTTCAACAGTATCGTGCTGAGACTGAGCCAGGGCCAAGTATGATGAATCCTCAATCAGAAACCCAGGGGCAATTCAGTAAGAATTTATTACGCTCCTTCTGTGTGTCAGGCTCTGCATGAGGCACTGGAGATACTGGCAGAATAGCTGTTTCTTCTTCTCAGCCCCTTATATCCTGGGTTGGTTCCATTAGTTATTGGCACTCTGGACTTTAGCCTATTGGTCATATTAAAAATCTTTCTCACACAATTAGGCAATCAGCAATGTCTACCACCAGCTGGTCCATTCTCTCCTTCATCTGTTACAAGAATAAAAAACAGAGAAAAAAGTTCAGCAAAACCAACCAAAAACACATAAAAAAGTTTGATTATAAGTAGTATTTTAAACCCATAGTCTTCTATTTCTGCAAAGAAATGGGTGGAGGTGTCTCTTTCCATAGCTCTTTTGAGGATAATCTTGATCATTATTATTACACAGCATTCACTTTTTATTCTTTTGTTGTTCTTTCCATTACATGATTGTAGTCCTTGTGTACATTGTTTTCCTGGTTTTGCTTACTTCACTTTATATAACTTAATGTATATCTTCTCATATTTCTCTGTATTTAACATATTGCTCATTTCCTACCACATTCTAGTATTCCATTGCTTGAATCACCATTCCCCAATTGATGAGCATTTACTATGCTCCTTTTTTTGTTACTACAAAAAAGTGCTTTTTAAAAAAATTTTTTTATTATTATTTATTTATTTATTTAAAAGCAATTGGGGTTAAGTAACTTGCTCAAGGTTACACAGCTAGTCATTATTTATGTGTGGGTGCTCATTTTCTGAGGCCGGATTTGATCTCGGGTCATCCCAACTCCGAGGCCAGTGCTCTTACTCACTGCGCCACCTAGCCGCCCCTTTAGGGCAATTGGGGTTAAGTAACTTGCCCAAGGTTACACGGCTAGGTTTTTGTTTGTGTGGATTAAATGTTGGAGGCCGGCTCTGAACTCAGGTTCTTCTGACTCCAGGGCAGGCGCTCTATTCACTGCGCCACCTAGCCGCCCCCAAAAAGTGCTTTTTAAGTAAATATTTTGGTGTATGTGGAACTAGTCTCTTAGTCACTGACCTAGTAGGGGTATGTGCCTTGCAGTAAAATATCTTTGTCAAAGAGTATGGATGTTTTAATCACTTTACTCATACAATTCCAAAATGTTTTCTACAATGACTGGAACAACTCTACCAACAATGTATTAGTGTATGATGTCTTCAACATTGATTATTCCTATCTTTTGTTATCTTTTCCAATTTGCTGGGTGTGAGGTGAAGCCTCAGACATTTTGATCTGCATTTCTCTTTTCTTTTTAGAACATTTAGGATTTTTAGAGCATTTTTTTTCATGTGATTAATAATAGTTTGCAATTCTTCCTTTGAGAATTATTTTGTCATGTCTTTTGATCACTTATCCATTTGAGAATGGCTTATATATATTCCTATTACTTGCCTATGTATCTTGGCTATCAGAATCGTATTAAATATATTTGATATAAAGATTTTTTTTCCAACTCAATTGCTTGCTTTCTTTTCCTAGTTATATTAATTTTGTTCATGTAAATTTTTTTTTAAATTTCATGTAGTTGGAATAATTCATTTTATCTTGTACAATCACCTCTATCACTTTTTGGGGTAAGAGAATGGTTAAGCATTTTGGTTAAGAATATGCCCAAAGGCATAGCTGTGAAAAGCTCATGATATGTTTATCTTCTAATATTTGAATGATATGATCTTTAAAATTTAAGCCATATATCCGCTTGGAATTTAGTCTATGTGATAGTATAAATATATATAGTATATAAATAGCATAAACAGTATAAAATTAGGGCTAGACCTAATTTCTGCCATTCTTTGATGTTCTTATAGCTGCCCAAATTTTGCTACTTGGGAGTCATTTTCAATTCTGTACTCTTTCTTCCGTTTCAATTATTTGCTAATTTATTAATGATTTTTGTTTATTCCACCTCCGTAAGACATCTCATATCCATCCTTTCTGCTTCATACCATAACCACCTAAACTCAGGACCCCATCACTTTCACTTTGACTATTGTAATAGTCTCATGATTGGTCTCCCTGCCACTAGCCTCCTCCCTTTCCCATCCATCCTCTAAAATTGATATTTCCAAAGCACAGGTTTGACCATCATCGCCATGCTTAGGAAGCATCAGTGCTTTGCCTCAAGGACAAAATACAAATTCCTTTGTCTGGCATTTAAAGCCTTTTTCAATCTGGTTCAATTTTTCTTTCTCGATTGATTTCACATTACTCTTCATCATATACTTTGTGTTATAAATCCAATTGACCTACTTGTTTCCCATACATTGGGGACCCCATGCATTGGCCATGCATTGAACTCTCACCACCATGTCTGTTGAATAGATAGGGAGGTTTCATGAGAAGCTAGTGAGAACTCAACAGATTTTGTTTTTGTCTTTGTAACCCTAGTGCTTAGCACAGTGCCTGGAGTATATATCTAATATATGTTTACTGAATTGAATTTAATTAGATTGAACTGAATTTCACTGTGTTGTACATAAGTGATGCATGATGTAATTTTATACGTTTATTCACTTATTCATTCAACTAAAATTTATCAAGCACCTCACTTGTGATTCCTTATTTGAAACCATTTATGGCTTGGACTTCCCACCCAAATTTATTGCCAGAAAAGTTGGAAAGAATGGGTGGTGCGGTGGAAAGAATATTAGGCTAGGGTTCTGAAGAACTGAATTCTAGTTCTCCCTTCTACTCTTCATGACACCTCTGCCTCCTATATACTGTGAGATCCCTTCTTAGCCTCAGAGGAAGGACTAAGTGATTTCTAAGGTTGTTTCCAGGTCTCAATGATAGCCAGTTACAGGGTGGTGAGCATCTCAAAAATAGTGTGTATTACAGGATTGTAAATAATGGAAGCCACAGTGATGTGGCCACATTATGAGATGGGGATGGGTCCTGCCAGTATTTTACTCTACAATTCACTCAGGCCTGCCTGTAGGATTGGAAAGTGAGAAAGATTTGGAAGGTGGTCAGCATTCAGTTTGCACCATCTTTGGCTTCACTAGACTCTCTCTTCACTGACACTCTTGTCCTTCATTTCTACATCAAGAAAAGGAAAGAAAGGCCAGACAATGTGAACTTCGAGAATAAAGCTACCCTGTCTCAGTGTTCCACTTCTTTTCATCCTTTAATTATCACTGGAGAGGTTCAGGTCTAATTGTGAAATGCCACCAATCATTTCCGCTGGATGTCCTGGTATGGTGGAGGTGGGGAACCTTGACACTAGGTTGGGCCTTGAGAACAGGGAAGGGCCAGAGATGTAAGGGTGGAGCCAGGACTAAGGAAAATCTTATCTGTTGGTGGCAGGTGCATTAGTTAGGGGCTGCCTATTGAGGATGTCCCTGTTTCTTTTTCCAATTTCCCAGTGGTAGAAAGCTGCCTCTCTCTCCTCTCCTACCTCCCTCACACCCCACTTTCAAGCCTGTAGTTGCTATGGCATGTTGGCTGCTCATGCTGATAAGGAAGACAAAGAAACTTCAAACTGCTGCTCTCTATTCACCAGAACTGGCAGGCAGAGTGAGAGGGACTGTTCCCTCCTCTTCTCAATTTCTTTGCCTCAATCCGCCATGACAGTGACTTTCAAACAGCTGTGGGTGGGACTTACAGTAGGATAAGCAATGGCATCTTCCCAGCTTCCCACCGGGAAAGGAAGAAGTTTGACTTACAGTGGGAGAGATTTGTTGTAGACAATAGGAAGAAGTGTCTGACTGATGGGGGTGTGAGAATGAGGATGAGTAATCAAGAAAGGACTTCAGCTCAGAATCATCATAGCCGTGTCGATTTACAGAGCTAGACGGAGCCTTAGAGAGTATCTGGTATAACATCTTCACCTTACAGATGAAGAAACTAGGACACAGAGATAAAATGACTTACCCCATGTCATACTGCAAGTTAGTGATAGGGCAAGAGATGGGACAGACCCAGGTCTTTGGATTTCCAGGCCAATACTCTTTCTTCAACACTGAACTTTTTTAAGGACAAATTGCTGATTTAGACCAGCAGAGCAGGGGGAAGAAGGGGGATTCCCTGGCCTTTGCAAGGCTGGGTTTTTGGAAGATGATACAAAGCCAATCCACTGCTCCAGGTCATAGAGGCAGGTCATTCCCTGGCAACCTGCCTGAGCATGCCAAGGGATAGGACCTGAGTCAAACAGCTGGACTCCTTAAGAAGTCTGGTAGCAGTCACCCAGCCAGAGAGCTACTGACAGGTCTCATTGGATCCAGGCCAGAAGGAATGACAGCTCTAGGCTGGATTCACCCTCCAGGGTTATGGCCCTGACTGTCCTACCATCAACACCTGTCCCTCTGACAGGGTATCAGGGAGAGGGTCCAAAGGCAATCACTGGCCTGCAGAACTATGTTAAGATACCCAGGTGTTCTCCATGCCACCCAGGAGACCTTCACTGTCAACCTGTATACTGAGTGACACTGTGTGCTCCACTGGTATAGTAACAAATGCAATTCAATTCTATTTAAATGAGTGAATGTTCAGCCATCTAGTTACCATTTAATTAATTAATTTATCAAATATTTATTTTTATGATATCCTGGATGCTGATAGAGATATAGAGATAAATTTAAAATAATTCCTACTCTCAAGGAACTTACAATCTATTTTAACTCAGCATCAGTTCATCATACATAGGTGGTCTGTACAGTTCCAGGTGCTTTAGGAATGGCAAAAGACACACATTACATGGCACCTTTCCTGAGGAGTTCTCTTTTTTATTTTTTAATTCATTTATTTTTAGTTTTAAACATTAATTTCCACAAGATTTTGAGTTCCAAATTTTCTCCCTCTCTTTTTCCTCACCCCCACCCCAAGATGGTATGCAATCTGATAGAGGCTCTACATAGACATTCATATTAAACATATTTTCACATTAGTCATGTTATAAAGAAGAATTAGAACCAATGGGAGGAACCATGAGAAAGAAGAAATTAGAAAGAGAGCAAATAGTCTGCTTTGATCTGCATTCAGACTCCATAGTTCTTTTCCTGGCTGTGGGTAGCATCGTCCATCATGAGTCTTTTGGAGTTGTCTTAGGTCCTTGCATTACTATTACTCTATCAAAGTTAGTCATCTCACAATGTGGCTGTTACTGTGTGCAATTTTCTGTTGGTTCTACTCACTTCACTAAGCATACGTTGATTTAAATCTTTCCAGATTTTTCTGAAGTCTGTCTGCTCATCATTTCTTATGGAACAACAGTATTCCATAACATTCATATACCACAATTTGTTCAGTCATTTCTCAATTGATGGGCATCTCCTCAATTTCCAATTCTTGGCCACCACAAAATGAGTTGCTATAAATATTTTTGTACATGTGGGTCTTTCCCCCATTTTTATGATCTCTTTGGGATATAGACCTAGAAGTGGTATTGCTGAATTAAAGTGTATGTGCAATTTTATAGTCCTTTGGTCGTAGTTCCAAATTGTTCTACAAAATGGTTGGATCAGTTCACAACTCCACCAATGATGCATTAGTGTTCCAATTTTCCCACATCTTCTCCAATATTTATCATTTTCCTGTTTTGTCATGTTAGTAAATTTTATAGGTGTGATGTGGCACCTCAGTTCTGATGTTTTGCTTTGCATTTCCCTAATCAACAGTGATTTAGAGCATTTTTTCATATGAATATACATAGTTTTAATTTCTTCAACTGAAAACTTCCTATTCATCTCCTTTGACCATTTATTGTGGAGCTATTCTTTAAGTAGTAAACATGTCTTCTTTTCTCTACTAGATTATGAATTCCTCAAGGGTAGGACAGGTGGTAGTGTGTTGTAGTGGACCATTTTCCAACTTTGTCACAAACACAAATTTGTTTGTGACAAATTTATATTGGGTCCCAAAAGTTTTATTACTGAAGTTCCTTACTTCTTTTTAAAAACTATTTTGTATTTATAACATTCATTTAAGTTTTTTGCATTCTAAATTCTCTCCCTACCTCCAGCCCTTCACCCAAGTAATATATCAATTACACATATGAAATCATGTTAAACATTTCCATATTAACCATGTTGCAAAAAATTTTTAAAAGCAAGAAAAATGAAGAATGCTAAAAAATTATATTGTAATTTGCACTCAGGAGTCAGTTCTCTCTCTGGAGGAGGATAGCATTTTTCATCCTGAGTTCTCTGGGATTGTCTTGGATTATTGTATTGATCAGAGTAGCTAAGTTTTTTGCAGTTGATCATTGTTACAATATTGCTATTACTGTACATTGTTCTCTTGATTCTGCTCATTTCACCTTGCATCAGTTCATATGATCTTCCCAGGTTTTTTTGAAACCATTCTGCTCATCATTTCTTTTTTTTCCTTTTGGAGGGCAATTGGGGTTAAGCAACTTGCCCAAGGTCACACGGCTAGGTTTTTGTTTTGTGTGTGCGTTAAGTGTCTGAGGCCGGATCCAAACTCAGGTCCTTCTGACTCCAGGGCGGACGCTCTACTCACTGCGCCACCTAGTCGCCCCCATTTCTTATAGCACCACAGTATTCCATCCCAGTTACTGTTCAGCCATTCCCCAATTGATGAGCATCCCCTCAATTTCTAATTCTTTGCCACCACAAAAACTGCTATAAATACTTTGTTGTATAGGTCCTTTTCTTTTTCCTTGGATCTCTTTGGGGTACAGACCTAGTAGTACTTTTGCTGGGTCAAAAGTTATGCACAGTTTTAGAGCCCTTTGGGCATAGTTCTAATTCCAGACCAGCTCACAGTTCCAGCAACAGTACAGTAGTGTTCCTACTTTTCCACGTCTTCCTTACTTTTTAAAACCAGTAAATTTTGAAAAATAACTCCCCCTTCTCTCTGCAACCTCTTCATGCCTCCCCCAATCTCACCTTCTTCCTGGCTTCCTTTCTTCAAGCTCTGAGCTACACAGAGTTATCATACTGTAATAATAATGTAATTTGATCCCTTTGTATTGGCAAAGCTAACAGGTACTTAGCGCTTAGTAATTAATCAAGCCTCTGTTACAGAAACAGAAGGTATGAACTCCTGTTGCTGATGTAACAGGAAGTTGCTGATGCAACAGGAAGAGGCAGAACAGGGAGGAGCTAATAGGTATATAAGGAGAAGCCCTAGCTGGAGTTTCAGATCTTCTTGGAGGAGGTTCTGGAGGCTGAGGAAGAGAGGCCCAGGCTGGAGATAATGATTTTTATTTTGAGAACCTGGATAAAGCGATTTTGATTCTGGGAACCAGCTGAAACTTCTGCTGAGTCTGAGGGCCAGCTGGAGCTGCTGAGAAGCTGCTGAAGAGCTGCTGAGTCTGAGGGCCAGCCAAGCTGCTGAGGATTTCTGAGGACCAGACAGAGCTACAGAAGACTGAGGAAGCATGACTGTGGTGCCAGTATTTTGTCTGTTTATGGCATTGTTGAGCCTTGACTTCCTGGGAACAGAGACTATGAAGGATTTAAGGTAGATTGGATGTTGTGAGCTTCAGTGTGGAGCAGGAGTTGCATGGAGAGCTGGACAAGGATCTTGGAGCTCTCTGCCTTTGTACCCAGGTGACAGTTTGGTGAATCCAGGTAGGTGCTGGGACCATGGAAAGGGATCCAGGGAATCTGAGAGCTGGCCCCAAGTCAAGATGAAAAGACCTCTCCTTGAATACTGATGTGTTCATCTGTTCAAAATCCCTGATGTGAGGTTTTGCTTTGGGACTCACTTTGGGAAGAATTGTGTTATTGACCAGACAAGATTCTGGGCAGCCATTGGAGCACCGCCCTCCCCCGAGTTACCCCCCCCCCCCCCCATGGCTTTGAAAACTCAGATGTTGGTGCATCCCTCTAGGGTAACTAACTACTGTTTGGTTAATGGTCTGGAAGCCCTGTCTGCTGAATTTCATAATTTGTTTGTGATTATACTTTGTGATTGGATTAAGGACTCTGTGATTGACTAAATGAATTTACTACCCAGGGGTGGAGTACTTTGACTTTTGTATTTTGTGTCCCTTGCCTCCTTAAGGATGATTGAATGATTGAGTTACTAAGTGATTGATTGACTAAATGATTGTACTTTGTTCAAAACCATGTGACCACTGTGGTGAAAACTGTGTGGCCATTCCTGTGATAAGTTGTTGTGAATGCTGTATTTTGAATTTCTGTGATAAGTTGTAACATTGTGAATGCTGTACCTTGATTTTCTGTGAATGTTTTGCTTTGATTTGTTATTGAATAGAGTGTTTGCTATACTATGTAATCAGAATCTTGAAAAGCTGTTCACAGTAGCATTCTTCTGGAAAGCTGCTCAGGCTTGGCTTTATACATACTGAGGTTAAAAAGTCTGAATAGTTTTACCAGTATTATAGACTAATTTCAGTTAGGGATCACAGGCATAAAGGATAAGACCTCAGACTAGGAAAAATGATATCCAGGTTATCCTTATAACTTTGCCATGTGAGAATATACCTCTTGTTCACTCTGGGTCTCAGTTTCCACATCCATAAAATGAACTAGATAATCTCTAAATCCCCTCCCAGTTCATTGAATAATCTATGAGACTGTGTTTCATTTTTTTGGAGGGGTGATCAAAGGTCAGAGTTGGGAGAGCTGGTTCAGATTTGAAAGAATTCAATCAGACCTTCTCTGTAGCCAAAGGGAGTTTTATTAATGCAAAAGCATGTGGGCCTGAGACTTAGCAAGGAGCTAAGCAAGGGCAACAATATAGGAAAAGGCCCAGACTTATATAGCCAGAAAGCTACACAGCCTGTAGGATGATGATGTAATTTTAGGGTTTCTAATGGGGGTTGAAGATTTAGGGACAGGATGAAGAAGATGGATGATATAGGATAAAGGAGACAGGGGAAATTTTATGACCCAGGATGATTATGGTCCTGGATAAGGGGGATGTTTTATGGTACTCCAAATGGTCCAGGATAAGGGGGAAGTTTACTTTAGGATGCTCTCAGGCTCAGGAGGGCCTCCCAAGGTACTGAGAAAGCAACCCTTAATATTATTTTTAATCCTTAGGGCACCTCTGTAGTCACATCAGGGGGAAGGCAGTTGGGGTTAAGTGACTTGTCCAAAGTCACACAGCTAGTAAGTGTATCAAATGTTGCTGGTGCTCTATTCACTGTGCCAGTGTAGTGCCAATGCAATATTCACAGTGCCCATGATCATGATAAAGACTGTGACTATAAATATTTCATGATGTTTGATTGCAAAATATAACATTCTCCAAATAGAGGATAAAACTGAAGCATTTTTTTTGGATTCCAGAAAACGGAATCCCCAAACCAGCAAGCCAATTCCATCATACTACCAAAGATATTCAGAAGCCATAATAACACTGAGAGTCACAGCATCCTTCAGTCTTCCCACAAACCAATACAAGATCAATATTTACTCACAAACCTCTCTCTCTCTCCTTGCCTGAGCACCTCTCTTTCCCACCATCTCTGGCTCCCAGCTTCCTGTGGGCTCTTTGCCTTCAGCAAACTCCTCCCATCACAGGATCCATGTGACTACATTCAGCCTACTAGGGGGTAGAGTTTATCTTCACAGCAGGGAAGCTTCCTGTGGGCTCTGCTCTACCCTTTAGTAAATTCCCTCTATCATACATTCAGCCTATTAGAGAGCAGAGTTTACTTTCAAAGCAGGGAAGGTCTTCAAATTTCCCCCTAGATCTATTAAGAGGCAGGGAAGAGCTTCAAATTCCCATTCCCATTACAACCTGACCAAACTGCCCCAACTGTGTTTTATTTTAAATTTACCTCTTTATTCCTCATCCTCCACCCCACCCACAAGCCTAAGTGTTTATACATGGTAGGCATGAAATATACATTTGTTGAATGAACTTTAAACAGATAACAGTAAGACAAGGCACTACATAAGGACCAGTTACGTGGTATGGATATTAAGTACCATAGTAATGCATGAGCAGAGGCTGGGGTCTTGGGGAAGATTCAGTGCTTCTATTTCAGTTGGGTCCATAATATTATCAATGTGGGTACCCCACCTACCTCAATCTGGGCAGATTGTACATCCAATAGGTTCTCATCTGGTGTCATCCCTATGTGCATTCCACCAGAATCTTTCATGCAGGATCCCTTAATGCATTGGAATCTTTTCTTAAGGTCTACTTCATGGTTACTGACAGAGTCCTAGCTATCCCCCTGTTATCTCTCACTCTCCATACATGACCAGACCACCTCTTTCTGTGGCCACCCAGTTCCTTGGCACTACATCATTATGGGAAATACAACGAAGCCCACTTTCAGCTTCTATACACCTTTCTTTTGTTCAGTCCTAAATTTAATTCCTCCAAGATTATTGTTTCAACTCTTTTATTCCCACTATATTTTCTTTTCAGCATAGACTGCAGGTGTCCTACTCAAGGCTAGGCACAGTAAAGTGCTAAAACACTATGGAGTGAACATTTCTGCAGTCTCTAGGCTTTTTAAATCAGAATTCTAGCCCAACTCCCCCTCCTCCTCTGAGGGATTTGTTCCCCATTTTGTTGGACACAAAAAGTCCTACATTTTTTAATGAGCTGCTAACAAGCTGTCAATTACCT
>WOXC01004171.1:0-130228 GCA_011680675.1 Gymnobelideus leadbeateri
AGATTATTTATTCATTTATTAATTCATTTGACAAGCCATTTATATTCATAGTACAGATATATATTTCTTAGTCTTATGGGTGCCACCTTTTAGGAAGTACACTGAGAAGCTTAATTGTGGAAACCAGGATGGTGAAGGAACTATAAATAATGTTATATAAGCATCATTTAAAGAACTATCATTGGATAGCTTAGGAAAAGAAGATTATGGGGGACATGATCCCTAAATTCAAGTACAGGAAGAGTGATCATGTGGAATGGGGATTATACTTGTTGGGTTTATTTTTATTACCAGTTATTATTATCATTATTAATAATAATAATAATAGCTGGAGCTTATATAGTACTAAAAGTTTGCAAAAAACTTCACAAATATTATCTCATTTTATCCTCAGAGCAACCTCAGGAGGTACGTACTTTTGTTTTTCACATTTTATAGATAAGGAAACTGAGACAGTCGGAGATTTGCCTAGGGTCTCATAGCTACTCAGTGTCTGAGGTCAGATTTGAACTCAGATCTTTTTGACTCAAGGTACAGTGCTCCTTTCATTGCCCTAGGCCCCCTAACTTCTGGGTTTTACCCTAGAGAGCTGAAGGAGGAACAATGACTGTATAGAACTTTCAGAGATGCAGATTTGGGTTGCATAGAAGGAAAAGCTTCTTAACTATGAGAGATGTCCAGAAGTAGAATGTGTTGCCTCAACAGCAAGTGGGGTCCCTTTTTTACTGGAAGCCCTTAACCAAAAAGCATTGTTGGGTATGTTATAAAGGAGATTCCTGTCCATGTACCCACTGGATTATTATGCAGTGGATAAAACGCTGGGCCTGAAATCAAGAAGACCTGAATTCAAATCTGGCCTTACTTATTAGTTGCATGATCCTGGGCAAGTTGTTTTACCTCTGTCTGCCTTGACTTTCTCAAGTGTACAATGCAGAAATAATAATACCGATCTCATATAATTATTATAAGGACTAAATGAGATAATATTTCTAAAGCACTTAGCACAGTGTCTGGCACATAGCAGGTACTAAATAAATGTTTATTCCTTTGCCTCCTTCTCTTCAAAACTCTGATCAATGACTCCTATCTCTTTAATACTTTTAAGTTTGCTAGACACTTTCCTCAAGACAATCCTGTGAAGAGTACAGTGCAATTAGGATCATCCCCATTTTACAAGTGATAGAATTAAAGTTGAGACATTAGGAGACCAAATACACAACTAATAAGTGTCACAGTCTGAAGTCAAATGTAGATCTCCCAACATGTGCAACTTTACACATATCCCATATATCAACCGAATTATTTCCCAAACTCAATATTCCATTTCCCACTTCCCTCGCATTTTTGGAATGCTCTCCCTCTTCCCTGCTGTGCCCTGGAATCCCAATCTCTCTTCAAGGTTCACCTCAAGTGTCATCTCTGTGGAACTTCCCTTGAACTCCCCATAAGCTGTTGATATTCTCAGTCTTCTCAAATTATGTAATTCACTTCTCTGTGTATATGCCCAGTCCTCCAAGAATTAGTATCTTGAAAGGACAATTTTGGTTTTAGCTTTAGGTGCTTAGCATGGTGCCTGAATTCTAATAGCCACTTAATAAATGCTTTTTCTCATACTCACTGTAATCATTTCTCTATGTGTATCTTCACTCATCAATGAGTTATAGTCTTCTTAGTGAATTGAAGGGATTTCTGGAAGGAAGACACACACAACACACCACTCAAGGTTAGGAGAGGAATAGATTTCTTCCAAAGATATGCAGAAAAAATCAGGCAAACAGCAGATCCTTCAAAGGTGGTGGCTGAAGCCTTGGAGACCCCTCATTCCTGCCCTTGGAAATATACTAAGCCTTGAACAGGATGGATGAAGAGGAGACCATTAGTTGGATAAAGATCATATATTCTGAGTAGTCTGTCTTCTGGTACTGAGTGGCTTTATGCCCCTCAGGAAGCTTTGGCAGAAGAATGCCAGCAGAGCCTCATGACTGTTTAGGGGCTTCTTTGCTATTTGGGCTCACAGGTGCCATGCCCCTCAGGGAATGGTAAGGACTAGGAAAAAACTAGGTCATGAGATCTAATTCTTGGGATTTTGAGAAATCCAAAACAAATTGAATATAAATGCCTTGCGGTGTATACATATGAAGTTAGTACTATTTGACATCCTCCACATTTCTGGGGAACAGATATGTAGGTAATGGAGTTCACACAAACAATCTCCAACTTCTCAATGAAGTTAGAAAAAGTAATGTTCTGAAGCCAGCTCAAACCAGCTTCACTAGAGCCAGTTGTTAAAATTTCAGGGTAAGCATTTACACCTCAGAAGTTGGCAAATGCTATAACAACAAAGCTTGATTTATCATTTTCTTGATTATCTAGACTTCAAAAATGAATGAGAAAACATGAATAATACAAGTTAAAGACAAAATTGCACCATGTGTACTATTTTTTAAAAGACCTAGTTGGTAAGCATTTACCAGAACATTCCAGACTGGAAACAAAAACCCACAGAGGTTTACAAAAACAGAATTGGTGCTTCATGGAGGTGTTCGGAGTAAGAAAGCAGTATATTAGTAATCATTCATTCATTAGATACTTATAGACATGTTAACCTGACTGTTCAGATTTTTAAAATCAAGGTTTTTGAAGCAGGGAGTCATTTCATGTTGGACAGATAGAGCAATTTTATATTTTCAGGGAGAGTATTAGTGTAACAGTAGCACATCCTCCAGTAAATCTTCCCTGACCTATCCAACACTCAATGCTCATTTGCTCCTCTTAATTTTTACAGAACTTAATATTCATATGTCTTATTTTACATTTAGTACACACTACCTGGTGGCATTTCTTGCCTTGTTATTTAATTTTGGAAATATATTCTAAATTGTTGTTTTTTTGTTTGTTTGTTTGTTTTCCTTTAGGTCAAACACTTTCTAATTTCCATAAGGTTGCATCATGGGGACCAAAAAAGGTACTCATAATTGCAATGTCAGAGTCTGAGTTATTAAATGGTAAAATATCACTGAAAAGGCAATCATAGGTAAGCTCAGCTCAGGATAACCATGACAGCTTCCAATATCACTTCCCTGCATCCAGCCACTTTCCTGCTAATGGGAATCCCAGGACTAGAACATCTGCACATCTGGATCTCCATCCCTTTTTGTTCAGCCTACACCCTTGCCATGCTAGGTAACTGTACTCTGCTCTTCATCATCTGGACAGATCCTGCCCTCCATGAACCCATGTACCTCTTCTTGGCCATGTTATCAGCCATTGATCTTGTCCTCTCCTCCTCTACACTTCCCAAGATGTTGGCAATCTTCTGGTTTGGGGATCATGAGATCAATTTCCATGCCTGCCTGACCCAAATGTTCTTCCTCCACTCCTTCTCAATTATGGAGTCAGCTGTCCTCCTAGCCATGGCCTTTGACCGTTTTGTGGCCATTTGTGAACCACTTCGATATGCCACAATACTGACACGGCCACTCATTGCCAAGATTGGAATGGCAGCTATAACCCGGGCAGTGACACTCATGACCCCTCTCCCCTTCCTCCTCCGGCGTTTTCCCTACTGTCAGAGTCGAGTGATTGCCCACTGCTACTGTGAGCACATGGCAGTGGTGAAGTTAGCCTGTGGCAACACACGGTTCAACAATATCTATGGGATTGCAGTAGCTCTGGTAATAGTGGGATTAGACCTGCTTTTTGTGATCCTGTCTTATGCTCTGATACTTAGGGCAGTGCTGAGACTGGCCTCACAGGAGGCTCGTTACAAGGCCTTTGGAACATGTGCCTCCCATGTGGGTGCCATTTTAGCTTTCTACACACCTGTTGTGATATCATCAGTTATGCACCGGGTGGCCCGCCATGCTGCCCCCCATGTCCACATCCTTGCAGCCAACTTCTACCTGTTTTTCCCACCCATGGTCAACCCCATCATCTATGGAGTCAAAACAAAACAGATCCGTGAACGAGTCCTAGGTATATTCCAAAGAAAGAAAATTTAAAGGGGGACCAGTGAGTTGATCCTGCAACTGTATGGGAAATGGTAGGACAGAGATTCCCATTTCTCTTTCCACCTCAGGGTCCTGAACTTGATCCCTAAATGGAAGAAAGGGGGAAGGAAACACTTTTGCTTTTCTGGAGACTGGTCTCAGATTACATGAAATTAAATTACAGAAATAGACTGTAGTCCTGATTCGAATAGTGGCATCCTTGCCCTTTGAGAAATGCTGATCAGACACAGATAAGGCAAAGTCCCTCAGTGAGTCTTAGAATAATGGGAGAGGATAAACACACACCTAGAACAGAGACACAAAAATATTTCCCAAATGAAAAACCAAAAAGCTCAAATTAATGAATAATTAAGGGTTATGGAAATCTAGCTCTTTATTACCAGTCACAGGCCCAATTTCTCTCCTCTGATGACTTTTTGACCTCCTCTAGGAAGGAAGAAGAGAATGGATGTCCTGTCTATCCACTCAGGAGTGTACCTTCATTAGGTACTATTCGTTTACAGTGATCCAGGTGTGAGGAGGGAAGGGACAGCAGCCTGTCCCCGCCCTGCAAGAGATCATAGTTTGCTCAGAAGGCTTTAATATACTTTTAATACACTGTCTCTGAAGCATAAACAATTCTTCCTGTTATGGGCCCTGGAGTCTTAAGAAACTGTTGGAGAACTATATGAGACATCAAAGTCCCATGGGGAGGCACTGATAGAAGAAGAGATAATTCCCCTTTCTAAAACCCACTGCTCTCCCTCCTTCCTCCCTTCCCCAAGGCAGTTCCATAATGGGGACAGGATCTCAAAATTCCAAGCAATTTTAGAAGCCATCTGAGCCTACTGTACTTTTGGACAGTTGATTTGTTTGGAGGATTTTCCTTTCTTGAGTTAAAATCTCCCTCTCTACCACTTTCACATATCGTTCCATTTTTCTGCCTTTAGGAGCCAAAAAGAACAAATCTTATCTCTCTTCCATAAGAGGGACCTTCAGACATTTGAAGACAATTTTCATTTCTTCCCATAAGTATTCTCTTCTGAAGAATAAAGAAAATATTTGACCTTTATATGGGACTTTAAGGTTTGCAAAGCATTTTATGTCATTTCATTTGAGACTCACCATTAAGACTAAGAAATAAATATTAAAAGTATTACTTATCTCAATTTTACAAATGAGGAAAGTGAGACTTGAGTAGCTTCTGGTTCAGCTTCAGTCATACAAGTGCCAGAAGGTATTTGAGTGACAAGTCTTTGTGACTGCAAGTCTCCCACTTTGCTCACTAAACTGTGCTTTTTTATTGTGCTCAGCATCTCTCGGTCCTTCAGCCAAGCTTGATATGATATAGTCTCTAGGTCCCTTCCTAGTCATCCTCCTGAGAACACTGAAACATGGTTATATCCTTTCTGAAATAAGGGATCTAAGAGTGAACCGATCCCAAGCTGTGGTCTGAGCAGGACAGAGTACAACATTACACAGTCAGCTGTCTATAATTTGCTTCCCTTACTGTAGGATTATATTAATGTTCTGATTGGCCATGTCCTCCTCCAGTCCACTAAAAGCCCTAGCAAAGAATATTTCACCTCCTGCACAGACTCATCTCTCAGAGACTTGCAATCCTTCCATTCTGTAAGTTTTTCTCAAAGTCAAGTCTTCCTTCATGCTTTCTCTTCAGTTCTACTTTAACTATGGAAATTGATCCTCCTGGCATTTCTTCTGTGCAGCCTTTCCTGAGTCTCAGAAAGGGTCACTTAAGTTTCTTCCTCCAATTTCATATCCTTTATGGATATCCTTTCTTCATCTACCCTAGCTGACTGTGCCATTGTAGTAACTCCCCATTTTGTGAACATCCCCCATCTCTCCCCATCATGGGAGAGGTACCTAGGAAACCTGCCCAAACCCAAGAAAGCCTGCCTAAGCAGCAAACCTGCCAAGTAAACCTACCCAAACCTGCTACCTGGAGTCCATAGCGCCCCCACCTCCACTTCATTTAAGTTCTTAAAATAGATTTGGGAACTTTCCAGTTGGACAACAAACTGACTGCTGGGCAACAATAGTTAGGCAATGAATTCATTGCTACCTTTTGGCTTCTGTCTTTTCTCTGTTTGCACAGCAACTGACTAAATTGTGGTTTCCTTCTAGTAACAGCTATGTTGTGATTTTTGTCTATATAAACCCTAAGAAAATGCTTCTCGGGGCTGCATGATTTGGGTACAGGCCCTTTGAAGTCCCTGGGTTAATGAATTTCATTTAAATTGATTAATGGTCTCAACTTGCTGACATTCTACATTATAACACCCTCAGCCAACTCTAGATCATGTGGGGGTTTTTTGGTTGTTTCAGTTATTTCTGCCTCTTCACGGCCCTATTTGACATTTCCTTGGGCAAAGATACTGGACTTGTTTGCCATTTCCTTCTCTAGTTCATTTTACAGATGAATAACTGAGGCAAAAAAGGTTAACTGACTTGCCCATTTAGTTAGTACATGTATACCATCAGATTTGAACTCAGGAAGATGAGTCTTCTTGCCTTCAGGCCCAGCACTCCATCCACTGTGCCACCTAGCTGCTTTAGACCATGTACAGCAATTCTCTGTTCCCCTCTGAGATCAAGCAACCAGTCAACAAACATTGGTAAAATGCCACTATATTCCAGGAATTATACGTGGTGTTAGTAATGCAAATACAGAGAATAAAGCAATCCTTACTCTTTAGGAGTTTACATTTTTAGAGTAGACTATAAGTCCATGCATAAGTATAGTCAGAATAAATATAAAATGAAAAAATACAAGTGGAAATATATAAATATGGGTAGTTAAATATAAAATAGTAGGGGAGGGAAAATTAGTAGTTGGGGAGATCAGAAAATGTTTCATGTAATAGATGATGTTTGAGCTTTTCACTTGAAAAAAAGAGGTATTCTAAGAGGCACATCGTTATCACAATCCTTTGGATTGTGAGCTCTTTGAGGGCAGGAACTGTCTTTTACCTCTTTTTGTATCCTCAACTCTTAGCACAATGCCTGACACATAATAAGGCATTTATTTACTGATTGATATAAAGCTGAGAAGAGTACTTCCCAGGACTAGATGGGGAGAAAGTCTTGCACATGAAAAGCCAATTTGTCTGAGTCACAAAATTTAGGAAGGAGAGTGATATGGAGCTTGACAGACACCATGGGTCTGATTGTGGAGCACATTAAAAACCAAAGAAAGGAGTTCATATTATAATTAGAGGCAATACAGGGCAACTGAAGTTCATAAAGATGGAGGTATGGGATCTTAAGGATCTGTGCTTAAGGGAAATCACTTTAGCAGATGTGTGAAAGATGGGCTGGATTTGGGGTGGGACTTGAGGAGAAAATCACTCAGAGGACCATTGCAATAATCAGGGTGAGAGGTGATGAAGTTCTGAACTCAGGTAGCAGCTTTGCAAACATAAAGATGGGGTTGGATGTGGGAAATATTGACCTAGAAATGGAAAGATTTGGCAACTGATTGGATGTGTGGGGTGAGGGAGAATGAGGAGTTTAGGATAATCCAAGGTTCTAAACCTAAGAAACTGGAAGAAGAGTGGTTTCTCTGCTAAAAGTAGAAAAATATGGAAGAGAAGGTGAGTATGGGGGTAATGATAAATAGTTTATCTTTTAGACACATTGAATTAAAGATGTCTCTTGTATAGCCAGTTGCAAATGACTAACACATAGTTGGCAGTAAAGGAATAAAGGTCAAGGGAAGACTGGAGCTGTGTGTATGCATATCTGTACATATATATGCAAATGAAAATATACTTTTACAAATTTGCATGTACACACACACACAAACTCACACAGAGACACAAACACACACACACACACACACACACACACACACAGAGTTCTGAAATGGCCTAGCATGATTTTAAGCTTAGCCTAAAACTCAACCAAGATTTTGGGATACGCTATATGTGTGTGTTTGTGTGAGTAGATATAGATATAGATATAGATACAGATATAGATATAGATATAAATGATATAGATATAGATAGATGTGTGTATATATATATGTGTGTATATATGTATATATCATATTTATTGCATACATGTGTGAGTATATATCCAGATACATGCACATAGAATTGCAGAAGTGTATTTTGTATATATTAATATATATATATATATATATAAAACACACACATATATATTTGTCATCTACACAGAGATGACAATCAAATATATGAGAGTTAGTGATATTGCCAAGTGAGATCATCAAGAGAGAAGAGGTTCAAGGACTCTCTGGTCTTGAGTTACCCTCACAGTGAAGGGGAATGATCTGAATAGGTAATCCAGTGAAGGAGACTGAGAAGCAACGATCAGATAAATAGAAGGAAAACAAGGAGATAATAGTGTCATGAAACACACCCCCCCCAAAAAAAAAGAAAATATGCAGGAGGAGAGATTTATCAATAGTATGAAATATAACAAAGAGATTAAGAATATATAAGGAGTGAGAAAAGAGACCACCAGATTTGGTAAATGATAGCTCACTGACAATTTTGGAAAGTCATTTTAGTTGAATCATGATTCCTCCTTGATATTCCTTTGTCCAATGCATAACCTCTATATTCAAGTTATTTATATTTCTCTTCAAAAATCCCAGCCCCCTCCAATTGGCTCTTAATGACTCTACCCCTCCTAGAGACCTTGCTTTACTTTGCCCTTGGTCCCTCCTAATGAGTATCTTAAACACATAAGTTCACTGGGTTCGGTGGATCGCTGAAAAAACTCCCAGGTATCCCAGGCCATGTGCTCATCAGGAGCCTCAGATTGACCAATAGGATCTCCAGCCCCAGATAATATTTACATCTCCCAAGGCTATTTAATTCAGAGGCAATGGGGAGAGAATTATCTCATTTTGAGGTTTCTTATGTTATTCTCCAATTGAGTCAAAGGCGTCAGTTTTCTTAGATATGCCAGGTAAATAGATTGATACCATTATTGCTCTTTCTTTATGCCTAGTTGTTCCCTTTAACTTATCACTGGGGCTCTTTTGTTGGTGCCTGTGTATTAAAACCCAAAGATCCCAAAGCAAGGATGAAGATCTAATAGACAAGACCTGAAGAACAAGGAGAAGGCCCCAGGTGGAGAAATGGTCCCCAAATTCTCAGACAGGATTCTTAGTAGACAAAGGTACTGTCATGGATCTATCTATGCCCATATTGCTATAGGTACTGTCTCATCCAGGTATAGCTTATAGCCATCCAATGAATCAAAGATCTTGAACAAGAAGGGACTTCAGAAACCAACTAGTCCAAGCCCTCCCATTTTACACAGGAAGAAGCTGAGGTCCAAGAAGTTAAATTACTTGCCCATGGTCACACAGGAAGTAAATGTTAGAAGTGGGATCTGAACCTAGGTCCTCTTGATTTCAGAGTTAATTCTTTAGGTATTGTCAGGCAGCTAGGTGTAATTCTAAGTTATAAGATCTATTCTGCCCGTTAATACACCTCACAGTGGAGCCCATTAATGGAAGTTTGCTTAGGAGAGGCTTGCTTGTAGGAAGGCTTTCACACCTCTTGTTAATTTCTAATTAGATGCTGAGTCACAAGGGTTGTGATGCCTCTGGCTCTAAAAAGGGTACTGTGAAGGCTAGCATTTTGCTTTGGGGTTCACTCCTTGAAAGAGTTCTTGTGATTTGATCAGATGAGACTCTGGGTAGCCATTAAAGAGTCCCTCCCCCTTTGAAAAACACAAATGTTGGTGTTTCCCTCTCTCTGGTAACTATGTATGTATTGCCTTGGTTTGACAGTTGGAACTACCTGTTGATCTGAGCTAATTTCTCAGAAAGTTAAAAGCCCTGTCTATTGGTCTTTATTTCTCTGCTTATATTTTCTCTGCATTTTCTTTTTATTATCTATGAAGTTCAGGTTTTCCCTGAACTAGTGAATATAATTTTAAAAAGACTGTTGACCCCTTAGACAACTATCTTTCCTAGTAAAACAAATCTAATAACCTGTGCTAGCAACCATCCCAGGTATGCTAGGGTGGTTGCCACTACACTAGGATATCCACTGACCTGCAATGGCTAGAGCACTGGGCCTGAAATCAGGAACGCCTGACTTTAACTCTATCCTTGTATCCAACTGTTCCTGGCCAAGTCACTTAACCAATATTTGCTTCAGTTTCCTTAACTCTAAAATGTGTATAATAATAGCATCTTCCTCCCAGGGTTGTTCAAATGAGATTTTTTTTTTTAAGTGCTAGCACAATGCCTGCCACACAGTAGGGACTTAATAAATATATATCTTCTTTACCTTCCTTCCTTCATGCAGCCCCTATAATCTTATTTTGTACAAATCTTGTCCATATTTTTATAACTCTTTCACAGAAGTTTTATCCAAAACACTGAAGACCAGTTTCCAGTCATTTTAATATCTTAAGGACACTAGAGAGAAACATGGATTGTCTTTCTGGTAACCCTCAATCTTGCTAAGTGAACAGTTTTCCTTCTTTTTCTGGGCATACAGTAACTATTGATAATTATGAAAAAGAAGAAAAAAACACCTCCTGTATGCTTCCTTTAGAAAGGGCAGGGATAGTTTGGTTGGATCCACATTAGACTTGTGGGATTTAAACTTCATAAGTAAAACAGTGATGTAGGAATGGGGTGGCATTAAAAGTAGAGTATAATAGGGCATAGGCTGAGGAAATGGCACAGAAACTGGCATGGACAGTTTGAACACTTGTCAGAAAAAATGTTTTTCTGACCCCAAGACACAGGGGTTGAATACCTGAGAAAGTAAAAACTGTGTTAAAAGGTAACTGATGAATAACTGAATTGTCCCTACTCCCCACCCCCTGAACTGACTGTAAGTGGACTTGTTTTTCTAATCTTCTTCCATTACTTGGTTATAAACTCTGTTTTACAGAACTAGTTTTGTTCCTTATAAACTTCTCTGGTCAAGCCAGGCATTTTTATTTCCTTGTGTCTTTTGATTCTAGGTTTGAGAACATAAGAACGAATTTGGGAACCACACAAAAGATGCAACCTGTCTTAACACAGAGGGATCCCAAACCTAGTCTCTTGTTGGTGTTTCTCTTTCTAACTGGAGGCATAGTCTTGAACCATTCATATATCCCATAACACTTCCTATGGAAGGATTCATGTGACCTTAAACCTTCATCATGATATGAGTTTAACTTGTAGTTTTTCTGTGTAGGTCAGGAACCTGACTCACCAAACACCAGGAAGTCCTTTGGAGCTATAGTGATACTTTAGACTACAAGTGAAAATCTCATTCTGGAAACTACCTTTATTTGATTTTCTTTTTTTTCTTTGGTATAACTTAGTAGTATTGCTTAAGGATTTGCTAAAAAAAAAAAAAAACATTGCTACAAGGATTTAATACAAATCTCAGGGCTGGAGCCAAAATGGCAGCATAGAAGCAGGAAAACTCAGTGAGCTCCCCCCATAACTACCTCAAATACCTATAAAATATGACTCTAAACAAACTTTAGAGTTACAGAACCCCAAAACTGACAAAGAGAAACAAATCTCTCACTGAAGGCAGCCTGGCAGGCTAGCAGGAAGGGTTCATTACAGCGTCCTGGGAGCCGAGTCCAGTCCAGCCCCACATGAGCCACAGGGTGCCTGGAGCAGACTTTGATAGAATATATCACCTGCAGTTGTGGTGGTTTCCAGAATTATCACCTCATAAATGCCAAAGGCAAAGTAAAAGGTCAGTGTGGAATTTGTGAGAACAGGAGGACCAAGAGCATAGACCGGCCATTGCCCCCAGGGTAAGAAAGTGAGAAGTGCCAGAGGAGCTACAGCTGTGCAGCCACCAACTCATAGCTGCTTCAGATTGTAAGGGGACCAAGGAAGCATTCAGAAGGGTAATTGTTCTTAATGTAACCTGCTTGGATCTGGATCACTGTCTGGGGTGGAGGTCCTAGGTTATGTGATCAGGTGCCAGAGCTTGTGGAGGCTTCAGAGAGGACACCCCACTAATAGCTCCAGCAGATGTGAAAACCCCAGCAATTTGGGACAAAGCTCTCCTCTCTGGAAGCAGAGTTCTAAGGTGGAAAAAGCTCAAAAGTCAACATGAGCAAGCAAAGGAAGCAAAGCAAGCACAACAGTAATATCTTAGATGCCTTTTTTTGGGGGGGGGGGTGACAAAAAGGATCAAATGATGGAATGGGAGGACAACAATGAGATGGGAACTCCTGCAGCAAGAGCTTCCAAGAAAAATTAAAGGACATTCTGTCTAGGCAACTGAAGTCCTGTAGAATGGGTGAGAAGATAACAAACTGGGAGAGAGGCTGTGGGGTTAGTGTCATACAAATTTCAAGGTCTCTGTCCAGTGGTGTTCCTTTTTTGTCCAGAATAATTTCCATCTCTAGTGTGTGTTACAGATGGTCTCTCTCTTTTAGGAGCTCTCAGGAAGGTAGGGGAGAAGTGATATTGTGGCACTAGATCTCTCCTTTGGAATTCTTAAGAATGTCCCTGGTTGAAGAAGGAAAGAAGTGGGAAGGGAAGGGAAGGAGAATAGGCCTCATTCCATGACTTTTAGTAATAGGAGCTTTCTCTTCCTGTCCTTGGCATGATTCTCAGATACTCTCCTTTGCACTTGTGATCATGGGCTTATAAAGGACTAAGGTCCTCATGCTTCTTCATAGCAGAATTTCAAATTCATTTTCACCCTTCTCAGCCAGGCTCCAGAGGTGGATGGAGCAAGCTAATATTCACTCAGGAACTGTAGCTCAGTTCACACATGAAAGGCTCTTGCACTTATGAGCAGGAAGTTATTTTCTGCTAGAATAAGTCTTTACTATGTATCATCTTGCTATTCATTTGAAATTTTTTTTGCATGTGTTATTTGGGGGAGGGGTAGAAATAAGTTGCTATTAGTAGACCCTGTCTTGTAACTTCATTAGAGATAGCTAGGTGGTACAATAGATTGATTGCTGGTCCAGGAGTCAGGAAGTCCTGAAATGGAATGTGTTCTCAGACACTTAATAGCCTTGTGACCCTATGGATGAGTCACTTAATGCCTTCCTCAGGTTCCTTATCTGTATAATGGGGATAATATCATCTAGTTTCCAGGCTTGTGAGTATAAAATGAGATAGTATTTCTGAAGTGCTTTACAAACCTTAAAGTACTATGCAAATGCTATCTATATTAACAGCAATGGGAAGAGAAATAGTTCCCATTGTTTGAAAATCATATAGTATATTGAAACAGTTGTTAGGAGTTATGGAGGCAGCATTTTAGGAGCTCCAGAGCTGGGAACCCAGGAGAAATTCTTTTATAAAGAGAGACAGAACTACTTGTCCTTCCTGAACTTTGGATTGCTTAGGAGAGTAAGTGGTACTGGGTGAGACAGAGCTGAGTAGCCTCCCCGTTCCTTTCTTTGAGTTTAAATTATTTAATACCAGGGGCGGCTAGGTGGCGCAGTGAGTAAGAGCGCTAGCCTCGGAGTTGGGATGACCCGAGATCGAATCCGGCCTCAGAAAATGAGCACCCACACACAAATAATGACTAGCCCTGTAACCTTGAGCAAGTTACTTAACCCCAATTGCTTTAAAAAAAGAAAAAATTATTTAATACCAGATTCAGTATTTTGTGCCACAAGTTCTGGAGGTGTGAAAAGTCTGGGAGGGTACTGGGGTTAAAATCTTAAGTCATTTATAGTTTGCAGTTGATCAGAATGGAATGTGGTCAGTTTCCACAGACCAAAAAAGGTTAGGTTAAGGGAAGTAACCAAGGCAGAACTGGAGCATAGATTTGGATAGACTGGTGTCACAGGGAAAAGAGTATACCTGCAGGTGAGATGAGTACTATAGAGGTCTGAGTAAATAACATAGAAACCAAATAAAATTGGACCCAGGTATTGAATCCTAGTTTTGCCTGGCATCTAGGTGGCATGGATGATAGAGCACTGGGCCTGGAGAAAGGAAGAATCTTCTTCCTGAATTCAAATCTAGCCTCAAACATTTAATAGTTGCGCACCCTGGGTAAGTCATTTAACCCTGTTTGCCTCAGTTTCTCATCTGTAAAATGAGCTGGAGAAGGAAATGGCAAACCACTCCAGCATATTTGCAGGAAAAAAAATGAAATGGGGTCATAAAGAGTCAGAGATGACTCAACAATAACAACAGCAACAAAACAAAAACCTGTGTGACCTTGAATTAACCTCTTCTTGTCCTGTTTTCCTTTTGGAGGAAGGCTTCCAGTGATTCTCTTATTGAAAAGTTGCTGCTTTTTTTCCTTTGGTGATTGAGCTTTGATATGTAGGATATGTCACCTTCAGTTGAATCTTGAACTCTTTTGATCTTTACATCACATTCTTACATTCCTTTCTCCATCCATTTGTGAGTCCTGAATAGACTTGTGTTACTCAGTTTTCATTTCTTTTATATTTCAAGATGTTTGTCTTGGTCATTTGAAGATTTTTTTTGTCATTGCCATTGTTAAAATTTAATAACTTTACATCCTACAGTTTTCATGACTTTTTTTCCTGAAAGTGAACTATAAATTTTTGAATTGACCCTTTGTTTTCTGTATTCTTACCTGGGCAGTCTTCTTGTATTATTCCTTGCATTTTGGTATTTATATTCTTTGACTTCTGTTCTTCTTGGGAGCCCTTAAGTTGTTTTTGCTCATACTGTATTGAGATCAGTATATTTTGCTTGTATATACATCATGGGTTCTATAATGTTCTTGATTTCTTATTCTCTTCTTCCAAATTGTCCTTCCTTTCTATATATTTATATTCCCAGTCAATTGTCCTCTCATTTCTTTGGAGAGACTCATGACTGGATTCAAGTTTTTCTTTGCTACCAATTATTTCTGCTATCCATGACATAAATTCTTCTTTCATTACTCTTATTTCTCTCTTGAACCATTAACATGCTTCTGTGGTTCCATGCTCTCATGAGAATGCATGGGATCCTCTTCTCCATTTTTCAATTTCAATTCAATTGTTTCAATTGTTGGAATAAATTCAGGCACATTTGAACTAATTTTCTTGTCATGATACTCATCTTCATTTTTTGTCTTTATATCTTTCATAATTTTCCTCAATTTTCTGAGTTTTTTTCCTCTTAAAGTCTTTGGTTTCAGTCTTCTCCCCTCATATTCACCTATTCTTTTCTTACTTCTTCATATTCGATGGTGGATTTCATTATTATTCATTATTAGCCATCGACTATGTGCAATGCATTGGCTAGACTCTGGAGATACAAAATAAAATGCTCACAAGGAGATTGAATTCTATTATTTTGGTGTCCTTGGGCTCCTCAAACATTATCTTCCTCCAAATGTTCTTAAAATCCCCAGGACTTTCTCCAAGGGCCATATCTCGGAAAGTGGTAGACTGGACAAACCATTCTTTGTGATACCCAGCTCTCATTGTAATCAGAGTAAAATAAAAACTAAGGATGCCTTAGAAGGAGAAAATGACAAAAATTGAGCCTGAACAGTAATTGCAGAAATTTTAAATAATAACATTATCCCTTCATCTTGGTCAAGGTGGGGAAGTTTATAGACTGAATATAGTCATATGAGCCTTCAGAATTTATTCAATCTCTTTTAGCACCAGCTGGGGTGCCATCTTCTCTTCACTGGGACCCTCTAGGAGTTGCTCTCCATCCTCTTATCCAAATAGCAGTTCCCCATTACAAATTCCCCAATTGTTGTTCCCAAGAGAGGACTCTGGTTAAAGTTAGGGCTCCTCTTATTCTGAAAGACAGCATATCACTATAAATTCTGGGGCTCTGTGCATGTCAGACATTTAGAGATCTTCTTCCTCATCCCTAACTTGGATTTCTTCCTTCTCCATTCAGCCAGATTGATCCAGACTTTGGTTTCAGCTTTGCCACTGATCCTGAGGGGTTTAAGGTAAATTGTGAAGGAGGAGGAGGGGTGGGATTAAGGCTGAGTAGAAATGACAGTAGGTCAGTACTCAGTACTCAGATGTACCTGCCCTCAGAGTCCCAAGCATCTAATCCCACATGTTCTAATTTCTTTGAGAGCTCATACAACTTGTTATAGTCCTTTTCATTTTTCCATACAAACAAATAGGCACACATATTACTACTGGGAGGTAACTTAAGTGCCACTGATACCAACAGCAAATTCTTCTCTCATTTCTCTTTCTAGTTATTATCTTTCTGGTTTACCTGCTAGTTTTTGGCAAGATCTTTTCTCAGTGTTCCACAAGAATCAGAACCTGAAAGAACTCTGACTGTTCTGCAATGAATTTGGTTAATCATGTGTTAAAAAAAAAAACCTTTGTGTTTTTTTGCAAGACATACAAACTATAAACTGTGGTAAGACTGAAATAAGTCTAAGTGGTCCCAGAGCTGAAGTAAATACCTTTGTGGAAGTGGAGAAAGTGAGGTAAAGAACTTAGGGAGATGTGAAAAGGAGGTAAAGAAAGAATAGATTAGAAGGAAAATGAATGGAAAGGTAGGACAATTAAAAGAAGAGTGAGCAAGAAGATAGATTGAAACGGAACATATGGCCTTTCTCATCACTATTATCTGACATTGTTCTAGAAACATTAGTTATAACAATAAGAAAAGAATAAAAACTAAAGGTACACATATCAGTACAGAGAAGACAAAATTATCTTCCTTTACAGATAACATAATGGTATCCTAAGAAAACCCCAAGAGAATCAATGAAGAAACTAATTGGTAATAGGAATTTAGACTTCGGAGGCCATATAAGCCAAACCTCTTGATTTACTGATGAAAAACTCAGGCTTGCTGATGTTAAGTGACTTGCAAAGGTCATACAGGTAGAATTTAAACCAAATGACTCCAAATCTAATGCTCTTTCTACTGCAGCATCTCTTGATAAAAAGTTTGTGTCAATCTTACAATGATACAAAGTTGTATCAAAGTTTGTATGTAGTATCAAAGTTTGTATGTAGAATACAAAGTTTGCCCCATACACACAACGGACAAATCATTTATTTCTATAAAATAACAACCAAAACCAGGAAGAAATTAGGATAAAAGATCTATGCATGCATCCCAATTTGATCTCTCTCTTGAGCTCCTGCCCTGCATCACCAACTGCCTGTTTAATATTTCAAACTGGTTATCCCTTAGGTATCTCAAATTCACCATGTATAGATAGTTCTTACTCTGCTCTTATCTAGTTTGTTCCTTTCCCTTTACTACTAACCTTACTACTTACCCCACACCTTAATATTATTTCCCCATACGGTGCCCCACATGCCTCTAGTTCAGAGGACCTTAGTCCATATATAGTTACTTGCATGCTGTCTCCCCCATTAGAAGCTCTAGGTGGCTAGACCTGGAATCAGTTCAAATCTGCCCACAGATATTTACTGTGTAACCCTGTAACTTATTAATAATTACTCAACTGCTACCTGACTAGGTTTCCTTAACTGCAAAATGGGGATAACAATAGCACCTATATCCCAGGGGGATACATTTGTAAACCTCAAAGTGCTATTTATCTACTAGCTAATATTGAGGGCAAGGGCTATTTTAAAATTTCCATTTATTCTCACTGTTTATCACAGTGCCTGATATCTGGTAAGCTCTTAAGAAATGCTTGTTGGGTCGGTTAGGTGGTGCAGTGAATAGAGAACCGGCCCTGGAGTTAGGAAGACCTGAGTTCAAATCTGGCCTTAGACACTTAATACAAAACTAGCCATGTGACCTTGGGCAAGTCACTTTACCCCAATTGCCCTCCAAAAAAAAAGAAATGCTTGTAAACTGACTGGGACTATGCCTTGTGATCCATGGAACCACATTTCAGGAGGCACATGGAAAACCTTGACTATGTAGAGAGAAAAGCAGGCAGGATTGGGATCTGACTCTTGAGATTGACATTTGATGTTCTTTGTTAGTGATCATCTTCCACACCACCATCTACTTGTGGGGCACATTCATTCTCCATCTCTTCTTTCCCAGCTACATTCTGAAAAGTCCAATTGTTCTCAAATAGCTTTTGAGAGATCTGTTCCCATGCTCAAATTTGCAAATGAAATGCATTCACAAGGAAATGGGATTGGGAAGACCTATGAAT
The DNA here is from genome assembly GCA_011680675.1 of Gymnobelideus leadbeateri. NCBI lineage: Eukaryota > Metazoa > Chordata > Mammalia > Diprotodontia > Petauridae > Gymnobelideus > Gymnobelideus leadbeateri. The sequence goes on from WOXC01004171.1 coordinate 18,041, forward strand.
TTAGGTGTGAATATAAAAAAATTCTATGCCACAGACTCTGCCTTATAGCTGTGGATGTATTTATTCCGTGATGCAGTCAAATGGCTCACCAGAAAGTCATAAGATACAATCCTTACCACCAAAACTGAAAAATTTTTCTATTCCTGTGAACCAGCTATGAAACTTCATAGTCCAAAGGTTCTTGATTTGTGATCAATGACCTTTAAAATATTATGGTAACTACATTTCAGGATAATTGGTTTTCTTTGTTATCCCATATATTTTATATATGAGGCAGGTAAGTGGTAAATTGGATAGAACACTGGATCTGTAGTCAGAAAGTCCTGAACTCTAATCTGGTCTCAGGAACTTAGTAGCTGTGTAATCCTGTGCAAGTCTTTAACCACTGTTTGCATCAGTTTCCTCATCCTTAAAATGAGGATAATAAGAGCACCTACCTTCCAGGGTTTTACTTTGCAAATTTTAAAGTGTTCTATAAATGCAAGTTGCAGTTATTACTGATTTTCTGCATTTAAAAACATCATCCTGATAAGAGATCAACAGACATCACAAGATTGCCAAAGGGGACCATGACAGAGAAAATTTTAAGAGTGCCTGTCATAATCCCTTGTCTATAGCTCTACCACTTTTTTAACTCCCTGAGCACAGGGAGAAAGATTAGATTCTGACCAAGCTTTCAAGTCTTTGTCTCCCCTGCAGCACTCGGACGAGCATTTCACATAAAACAGATGATCAACTAATATTTGTTGAGTTAACTTTGTCACATGAAAAGAAATGGAAGGATTTGAGGACATTTAGCCTGGAAAAGAGGAAACTTAAGTGAGACACAATCAAAGTCTTCAAATATTTGAAGGGTTATCATGGGGGGAAAGGCTCAGACCTGTTGTACTTTTACTCTAAAGGTCTGAACCTGAAGAAGGATTACATTCAATATAAAGTAAAATTTCTTAATCATTAGAAGAAGATGGAGAACCAAAGGCATGGTCTCTGCAAGAAATTTCCTTTCTCTTTATATTCAGAAAGTGATAGTACAAGTCAACCCCAAAACTCATTCCATGGAGATACGGGACCTAGTTGGAGAACCCTGGGTGAGACTGGCTTGGGAGCTTGAGACCTTGGGGACAATAAGGAACCCTAATTCATTTTTTTCTAGGAACATGAGCTGTAAAAGGAGAGAAAAGGGAAGGACTGTTGGTAAATTTATCCTTAGTTATTCTGTATAACCAGAGATAATTATCCCTACTTATGGAGGGGGGCTGTACTCTGCTGGGGAGAGTGATTAAGGTGTGATATGTGGCTGTGTATTTGTTCCTTGATTAGCTTATTTGAAAACCTGAATCCACTGGGCTGAGGTGTAGTGGAATGCAATCTTTGATCAACCTGCCTAAAGACTTGAGTCCCTGGATGGTTTCCTCAATCAGTCTATATGGAAGCCTGAGTCCCTGAGAAGGGAAAGCTTATTGTGTCACACACTCTAAAGGACTACCTCCTTTACCCTCTCCTCTCCAACTCCAGTTTCCCAACCCCTGTATCCACCTGCTTCAGGGAATCTTCCAGGTCCTTACTTCTCTGAGGGGGCAGTCAGGCATCTGTGCTACCTTCTCTTCAAATGGCATGTATTTATAACCCAGGCTGCTCCCTGCTGTGGGAACCCTGGGGAGGAAGAGTAGATAATCTGACACAGGGAGCTCTAGGAGTCTCTAGGGAAAACCTGATCAGCTGCTCAGGAATCACCCAATGGAATAGGTGACACTCCACAGCTCACCATTCCAGGTTGTCAAGGGAAGTAACATGATGTACTGGAAAGGCCACTGACTATGGAGTCCAAGAAACTGTATTTTTTTTTATTTTGACTCCACCAGAAAATTTAAATTTTTCTCTGTGTGAACTTGAAAAATTACCTTCTTTGGGTTTTAGTTTTCTCTTCTGTAAAATGTAATTGATGATACTTATACTATCTATCTCATAAAGTAAATCAATATTATTTTCTATACATTTTGAGAACAACATAGCTAACACAAGCATTCACAGTTCTAATGAAACAACTTTGTCTTTTTAATAAAACTCATAAAATATCCTTGTCAGTTTGTCTCTGAAGAAAAATGCTCTGATAGAAATTTAAAGGGAAGAGAGATTCCTTAATTATAGATGATGGTGGAGAGATAGTGTGGTAGAAATCAAAAAGCATGAACATTGACCAAATGTATAGTGAGGCTGCTACTCAGCAAGAGTTAGGCATCAGAGGACAATCAAAGGTTGTGGCATTGTTACAGAGGAAATAGCAAAAGAAGTTTTTCAGCACGTTCTCAAGAATAATAAACTACAAGAAAGTATCTGCAGATCATAGCCTTTACTGGTGGGAGGAATACCCCTTAGGATGCAATCACAAATCTATTAAAATACTGACAACATTGTCTTCACATTTCACACCCAAAGTCTACCAGAATGAGCCATATAAATGGGTAATGAGGCAACATGATGTAATTGAAGAAGGAGTGGACTTTGAGTCAGAGGAATGGGATTCAAGTCCTAAATCTGCCACTGCCTTGCCATGAAATGACAGAGAAATCATTGAACTATCTCTGAAAGTGTCTCATTTGTTTAAATTTGGTTTATTTTTCAAACAGAAGAATATTCAATAGGACAACAGTTGGGGCAGTGTTGGAATTACCACACGAAATTTGAAATATATTTCTTCCCCACTACCTCCCTTACCCCACTCCTAAAAAACCCTAAAATGAGAGAAAAACAAAGTATTTGTAAGAGGAATTCATTTTCATATGGAAAAGAATATTTTTGTTAAGAAAATCTATTTTCCCTCTCTTTTACCTCCTCCTTAAAGTGAAAAACAAAAAGAAAATCTTTAACAAATATGCATACTCAAACAAAACAAATTCCAAAAACGGCTATGTCTAAAAGAAAATACATTACAAATCTAATATCTGAGTATTACCTTTTGGGCAGAAAATGGTTATCCGGTTGAATCATGAACTTGATGAATAAATGGTTGGTTATAATGTTCATCAGAATTCTTAAGGCTTCTGAAGTTATTTGGGAATACCTTAACTGTTCAAGATTCAGCTCAAACACTACCTTCAACAGAAAACCTTTTCTATTCATTCAGGATGTTAATGCCCTCCCCAGCAAGAATCTTTTATCTACTCTTTATATATCTTAATATACAGACACACACACACACACACACACACACACACACACACACACACACGCTATTACTGCATTAGAATGTAAACATTTTGAAGATAGGGATTGTCTTGGTTTTTGTTTTGTTGTACATCTCTGAAATTTAGCATGGTATCTGATACATATTGAACACTTAATGGATGGTTATTGATTGATAAATTGGTGGAATAATTGAAATCAAGTCCTAGAAGAATTTTAGAATGAATACTTAGAGTCAAAGTGATTAATTTCGAGGATTTAAAAAGGGAATTTAAGGTCACCAAGAGCTACCATAGCTTCATTAAAAATAAATGATGTCAGATTAATTTCATTTCCTTTTCCTGATAGTAGTAGCATAGCTAGATTTCAGCAAAGCATTTATCAGTCTCCCTTGCTAGTCTTATGGATGAAATGGAGAGGGCCTCTGGTAATAGTTCCCAAACTGTGAAGCACAGATCCCCGTAGAGAGTAATGTTTTTTTTTCTTTTACAATGAAGCCCATGGATCCATTAAAGTGTGTTACTGAATTGAGGGTAGATTGTGTTATATATTTTCTCAATGAAAAGAAACTAATAGTGCAATGCCCATAAGTGATAAATTAGAGAGGAATCATAGGTTTGCTAATCTGAATTCCCAGATCCCAACACATTGAAGAATTGCTAATAAAAATATTGTAAATGCTTGGCATATTGAAAGACCTATATACATATGATAGGGCTCTATTTTTATTATTAAAATTAGTACTGTACTTTAGGGAAATGCTGTGATATGGCAGAAAGCACACGCGACTTAGAGTCTGAATTTGTATCCAATCCTTTCTAATGCTACCACTCTGTGTGATAATGGGTAAGTCAATTCCCAAATTGAGATCCAATATCATCATTTGTAAAATAAAGAGAATAATACTTATACATCCTGCCATACAGGGGCACTGTAAAGAACATTCTTGTAAACAATCCTTGGAACTGTAAAAATGTGAGTATTTTATAGGAATCTGTTAATAATTAAATAAGCATTAAGATCTCACTGTGTGATGATCCCAGTGATCACCTGGGTGTTTAGTTGGATTACATAGCATTCTCAAGTTCTGGTCTGTTCCTGATCTTGAATTGGAGAGAGAGGGTAAGAGAGTATAAAGAAATCACCAGGATCAATATTGAGAGGCTCCTGGGAGGAGTCATCGGAAATTTCAAAGGTCTAGTCAGTGTATATAGAGGGATGAGCATGGCAGGAGCTGATGGAAATGTTCTGAGCATGTTACACTGAATCGGTCAATCAAAGATAATCCTAAAGGCAGGGACCAATGACTTTTCCCTCTTCCTTTCTTCCTGTGCAGGGAGAAGTTAAAAGTTCATGTGTACTATTCATGCTCTCTTACTCCTTATTTTGACTCTTCTAGACTAATATGGAAGCTTCTTTCTTTTCCTAAATGTTTAATTTCTGTTATGGTTTTTAAACCATGATAAAGTTAATGTTCACTAACTGACTGAGACTGTTTCATATAGTATACACAAAGAGTGATCAGGAAAATAGGAAGGATTTCTCCTTTTAGAGACAAGTGACAAATCAGCCCATTAGGATGTTCCCAAAGGGAAAGGGAAGGAGGGAATGTTATTGATTATAAGTGAAGCAATATACACATAACCCTTTGACATATTTTCATTTCCATATCCCCTCCCCCAAAAAGAAAGACATAATGAGAAGTATCCTAATATAGAGACAAGTCACTGCAGACAATTTGAGAGACTTGATTCAACAGGTACTCCTGATCTTTTTCTTTATTCTTTAATTTTGAACTTAACCAACATGAAATAGATGAATATCTCCATATGCAAAGAACAGAAAAAAAGGGAATTGTACATTAAACTGTGAATCTTCACTATATATAACTTGCTTTATAAGAAACATGTTTTAAAAGCTGTCTCACTTGTCCATTTTTTTCTTTCCTTCTCTTCTCTTCTATACAGTTTTAAATGTTCCAATGACTCTCTTACTTTAAAAAATTGTTTTGATAGCACCATAGTCACCTAACTTCTTTATCTCTCCTCCCCCTCAAAAAAAATCAAAGGAAATAAAAATAAAAATGCTTATATCAGGTGTGTATGTTCAAGATTACAGTCCCTATATTGGCCCTTTCTAAAAATGTATACCTCGTTATTTAAATGCAGCTCATAAATTCTTTGCCTGCTTGACTTTTTGAAAAGCATGGATGGGAGGCTGAAATGAAGATATGCACACACAGAAATCTAGTTGCAGGGCATGCAGGGCAGGACACATGGTATCATAATAATGATACCATAGCAGACTAGCAGTTCTCGTTCTGAACTCACTGGTTCTGAACTCACCCCTAGTAGTTAGAGTTAGTATATTCAAATGTGAATTATAATTGAAACAGAATAGGGTGGGCAGTTCTTGTGTTAATTGTAGCATAGTTGGGATGGGACACAATAAACCATCCAAACTCTCAAATGTAAAACTAAGTAAGAGATTCTCAGAATCCGAGACAGGTGAGTATTCAATCCAATAACTTCGGTTTCATTAGGAGTAGTTAATACTCTTTTGTTCTAACTGAAGTTCAAATTTCTTTATCAGTAAGCTTAATGTACCTTCAAAGTCTATAATTCTCAATTTCTGCCATGCTCCCAAAGCGCAGGATTAGGAGAATGGGGGAAAATTTCAGAGAGGGAAATTGAAGTTTGACACATGGGAAGACTTCCTACTAATTAGTACTCTCTAAGACCAAAGTTGTGAGGGTTCCTAGTAACTGAGGTCTTCAAACATAGGGCGACTGATGATTTGTCAGGATTGTGGTAGAGAGAATTATTTTTGTTGTTACAAATTGGATTGGACAACTACTGAAGTTCTTTCCAACTCTTAAAATCAAAATTCCAGTTGTAATTCAATGATTCTGGAAGTGATCTTGTTCATCCTCCTACCTACAGTAGTAAACTTCTCTACAATGCCATAAAAAGTTCCTCTGTTTGACTGACTCCCATGGGAGGGCCCAAAGTTAGCCAGCTAAGTTCACCCCTTAACAACAATTTGATCATCTATAATTAAGACCATTGACCAGTATAAAATAGTTTCCATGGTGTCAAGTGGTATTTTCTAAGATGGATAGCCCTAGAAAATGATGGATCATAGTTTGTTTCAATTATAAGATATTTTGTCCTTCATCTAGTCCCAATCCCAGTATGAGAAGCAGTGTTGTATAGTGGATAGGGAGCTGACCTTGAAGGCAGGAAGAACTGGGTTTAAGATATGCCTCTGACACACACACACCAGCTGTGTAACCCTAAGGCAAGTCATCCAACCTCTCAACTATTTGAGAAATCCTATAAGACTGTAAGTTTCAGAAATTATACCAATTTGTGTTAGCAAATGAAGTTTCCTTCTCTCAGACTTTCTTCTACAAACTCTCATGAGTCTAGTTCCCATCCCCATCCTGGTCTTAAAATCCCTAGGAATTAGGCCCTCCTACATGGTTTCTCCAATTTGAGTCTTGATACATTGCACCAACAATTCCCTAGCACACCCACTACTCTCCCTAGAATCTGCTTGGTCCTCAGGCCATAGATGATAGGGTTCAAGCTGGGTGGAATGACCAAATAAAAATCAGCAAGTAGCACCTGGGTATGCAGAGGCACTACATCCTGCCCAAACCACTCCACATAGTGGGATATCAACCCAGGAAAATAGTAGAGCACCATGACCCCTACATGGGAGCCACAGGTGCTGAGAGCCTTGACTCGGGCATCCCTGGAAGAAAGTCTAAACACTGCCTGCAGAATCAGGCTGTAGGACGTGGCAATAAAGGATACATCAAAACCCACAATGATAGAGGAACCAATCAGACTATAATATAACAAATAATCAGCACATGCCAATTTGGCCACAGCCATGTGCTCACAGTAGGAATGGGGGACTATGTGGGAGCCACAAAATGTCAGCTGAATCATCATCCAGCTCAGTGGAGTTATGAACAGAATAGCTCTCATTATTATAGCCAGGCTAATCCCCAACATCATCTTGGGTGTGAGAATGGTTTGGTAGTGCAGGGGTTTGCAGATGGCCACATAGCGATCAAAAGCCATGCCTAGCAACAGACCTGTCTCAACAGATGTAGCTACGTGGACTACATACATCTGAGCAAAGCAGGCAGTGAATGTGATAGCACTATCACCTGCCCAAAATATGCTCAACATCTTGGGAGCTACAGAGGTCACCATGATGATGTCAACAGCTGCCAGAATGCACAGGAAGTAGTACATGGGCTCATGCAGAGTAGGGTCTATGCAGATCACAGTCAGAATCAGAGTGTTCCCTACTAGGGCCACAGCATACAGAAAGCTCAATGGAGCTGCCAGCCAGAGGTGTACCCCCTCCAGTCCTGGGATGCCCAGAAGGATGAAAGAATTATCTGATGTCTGGTTGCAAGGTGATGCCAGCATGACTAGGGAGACTTCCTTCCTGTGGATAAAAGCAGAAATTATTTAAAAAGACAAAGGGCCCATCTTAGGCTCCTATCTCTCCCCATTGTCATCTCCTACTTGATGATTTAATTATTGTTTGGCTTCTAGTTTCTCTGTCAACTAGAATATACCTGATAAGAGAGCAAAAATAGCTAATTGGGAGCAGGTATCTATGGAAAAGTAAAGAGATCAAAAGCAGTGGGGTGCAATTTTGCTGATTTCAGTTCACATAACTGATCTGAATAATATCCTCAGGGACTGAAAGAAATAAGGAATCTGACCGCTGAGCCACTGTTGGTCCTTTGGGAAACTGCAGAGCACAGAAGATCTGCTGAAGGAGTGAAGAAGGGCCAATGTTGTCACAAGTTTTGAGGAAGGAATGAGGAAAAAATCTGAAAACTATCAACCTGTGAGCTTGCCATCAGTTCCTCAAAAAATTCTACTTTATATTGTATGAAAAGGTGGTCAGTGAATGGCTAAAAACAACTGTTCTCAAACTGGTCCACAGATCTCTGGGGGTCCCTGAAATTCCTTGAATGGGTCTGTTATTTTCATAACAATACTAAGATGTTATTCACTTGTTAAAATATCCTATGGCTGGGTAGTACAGTGAATAGAGCACTGACCCTAGAGTAAGGAGGACCTGGGTTCAAATCCACCCTCAGACACTTAAAGTTTATTATCTGTGTTACCTTGAGCAAGTCATATAACCCAAATTTCCCTTCTTTCCCCACTCCAAAAAAAAAAAAAATAAAGCAAAAATAAATCCTTTCTTTTTCACCTACACATGTATATGGTAAAAAATTTTCACAGCAGCAGTCATCAAAACTGCTTGGTACTGGCAGAGGTGTAGAGTAGTGGATCAATGGAATAGATTAGGTGCAGGAGACCCAGCAGTTAATGAATATAGCAATCTATTGTTCGATAAACCCAAAGACCCCAGTTTTTGGGATAAGAATGCACTATTTGACAAAAACTGCTGGGAAAACTGGAATACAGTACGGCAGAAACTGGGCATAGATCACTATCTAACACCATATACCAAAATCAAGTCTAAATGGGTGCATGATCTAGGTGTAAAGGATGATACTGTAAGCAATTTGGGAAAGCAAAGAATAGTTTACCTGACAGATCTGTGGAGAGGGGAAGATTTTAGGACCAAACAAGAATTAGAGAGCATTATAAAATGCAAAATGGATAATTTTGATTACATTAAATTGAAAAGCTTCTGCACAAACAAAACCAATGTAACCAAGATCAAGAGGGAGGTGGGAAATTGGGAAAGAATTTTTACAACTTGAGTCTCTGATAAAGGACTCATTTCTAAAATTTATAGAGAATTGAGCCAAATATATATGAATACAAGTTATTCCCCAATTGATAAATGGTCAAAAGATATGAAAAGGTAGTTTTCAGAGAAAGAAATTAAAGACATCTATAAACATATGAAGAAATGCTCTAAATCACTATTGATTAGAGAAATGCAAATCAAAACAACTCTGAGATACCACATCTCTCCAGTCAGATTGGCTAAGATGACAAAACAAGAAAGTGATAAATGCTGGAGAGGTTGTGGGCAAATTGGAACGCTAATACATTGCTGGTGGAGTTGTGAACTTATCCAACCATTCTGGAGAGCAATCTGGAATTATGCCCAAAGGATTATAAATAATTTCATACCCTTTGACCCAGCCATACCACTTTTAGGGTCATATCCCAAAGAGATCATAGTAGTGGGAGGAAGAACCATATGTATAAAAATATTTTTAGCAGCCCTTTTTGTGGTTGCAAAGAATTGGAAATGAAAGGGGTGCCCATCATTTGGGGAATGGCTAAACAAGTTGTGGTATATGAATGTAATGGAATTTTATTGTGCTATAAGAAACGAGGAGGTGACGGATTTCATAATTACCTGGAGAGACTTCTACAAACTGATGCTGAGCGAGAAGAGTAGAATCAGAAGAAATTTGCATACAATCACAGACATACCATATCTGTGATGACCAACTATGACAGACTGGACTCTTTTCAGCAATGCAGTGATATAAGTTAATCCCGAATGACTCAAGAAAGTGAGAAATGCGCCATCCAGAGACATAACTAGAAAGAACTGAGCCTGAATCCTGATGGAAGCAAACTAAATGATCTTGTTCTTCTCATTGTTTGGTTTTACTTCTTCCTTATCATCTTTCATCCCACCTAGTACAATATGCCTTTGTAATTGGAATAATGTTTAATATGAATGCATTTGCAGACCCTATACTGTACTACATGCTGTCATGAGGGGAGGGGGGAGGGAAGTAAAGGAAATTTGAAAATCAAGGAACTATGGAATTGAATCTTGTTAACTGAAACTAAACTAATAAATTAATTTAAAAAATTTTCTTCAATTACTTCAGCAACATATCACAAGAGATTTAATTTTAGAATAAGGTAAGATTATCCAGCTGTCATCTAGTAAGTCAAACACTAGAGATTTGCCACAATATGTAAAACAATGCTATTCATCTTATTTTTTTTTGCTTTGGAAAATGTAGCTATTTGTATAACGTTAACATTCAATGAGTTTATTATTGTTTTTTGTTCATTGAGATTTTAAACTTAGCTTAATTTCTCATATGGTAAACATGACTCTCATAAACGTAGGTTCTTTGGGATCCTCAATAAACTTTAAGAATGTAATGAGTCCTGAGAGAAAAAAGTTTCAGAACCATGGATCTAGAAAATAAAGCATCATAAAATGTCTTCAGCAAAAGTAACTACACTAACATTATTTCTTTTTTTGACAGGTCCTAAACTGAAAGCTCAGGGGAATGCTATACATATAGGTTACCTAGACTTTGGAAAAGCATTTGGCAAAGAACCATGTGGTATTCTTGCAAAAAAAAAAAAGATGGAGAGATGAATATAACTCAATGAATTCAGAAATGCTATTTTTAAAATTGAAAGTAGTGATGAATTGTTCAATGTCAAGTCTGAAGGAGGTCTCCAGTGGATGACCAGGAATTTGTTCCTCCCTTGCTGATGAACATTTTTATCACTGACTTAGGTAAAATCATATATGACATTGCTAAAGCATTTGTTATATTGTTGTTAGTAATATTTCCCAGATTTTTGTCATCTGTAGAGTCAGTATCCAAACATATCTTGACAGGTAAGAACACTCATGGGACTCTAATTATATGGATAATAATGAGGATAAATTTCAAGTCTTAAATTTAGATTTTTTAAAATGGGACTTCACAGATAATGAGTTTTCAAAAAGTTTTAGTGCAGTGATATGCTTAAGAATGCAGTAAGACTTTTAGAACACCCTGTATAATATGAGAGAGAGGCATGGTTAGATAATAATTTCTTTGAAAAGAATCTGGGCATATTAATGAACTTCAGACTAATGTGAGTCAAAAATGTGAAGATGTCTGAAAAAGTTAAGGTGCCCTTGGACTTCATTACAGGAGATGAGAATTCTCAGAATTATGTGTTTGATAATCCTGTTATTATTCTTCCCTGGTCTCAGCTTATAGGTTTCATGCTAGGAGAAAGGACCCTACAGGCAAGGCTAGAGGAAAGGACAATCATAGTCTTTGATAAAAATCACCTCCCTTTTTAAACTCCAGGTTATAGCTGAAAATGGAAACCTACAAAGAGGTTAGCTTCATTTGAAAACCTGCCTGAAAGGGTACCTGGTGAACCTGTCTAGGGGTAAGAGAACCTGAGTGGGCAAGGAGGAGCGCCCCCCCCCCCCAGGCAATCGAGGACAGGCTGAATTCCAAGAGTAGGAATAATTCCTAAATCAGTGTTTTGGGGAGCATAAACCCTGGCACTGAGGGTGAGTACCCTGTCATTCTGTCTGAGGACCAGAGTACCTAGGCTGGAGGAAGGGAGATATTCTCGATGAGACTCATTGAAATCTTTAGAATCTGGGTCAGATCCTCAGTCATCCTGCCTGAGAGCCTGAGCTTCTGAACGCCAAAGTAGAGAAAACTAATTTTGTCCCATACCTTCAAAGACACACCTACCTGAAATTCCATCCTCCCCACACCAGGCCCTACCTGCCCTGAGGAAGCTTCCAGGTCCTTTTTATGAAAGAACAGCAGGAGCATCTGAGCTGCTCCCTCTCTAGATGAGGAGGTTTTATAACCCAGGCTCCTCCTTGCTTTGGGAACCTGGAGCCCTGGAGTGCCCTCAGGAAACCTGCATCTTCTCCCTGGGGAAAAGCCTGAGCTGGTGAGCTGTGGAGAATGGAATATCAGAGGAGGCAGCAAGTATAGGAGAAAAGACACTAGCTGTGGCATCCAAAGACCTAGACTTCAATGCTGCCTGTGTTTATGTCACTCACTAGGGAGCTGAGTTTAGAGAAGATACTTCATTTTCTAGATCCATTTCCCTGTAAAACATGGATCATACTATTCTCCCTACTAACTTCACTGGGCTGCTGTAATGAAAGCTCTTCATCAACCTTAAGCACTGTGGAAATGTAAGGGGTTATTCTCAGCACAGACAACCTGAGACAAATAACCATCTCCTATATCTCCTCCTACTGGAGGTAATGACCATCTTCTTCACTAGCAATACCCACTGTTAGCAATACCCACTGGACTTCATTCTCCAGGACATCTGGCTCTAGATCAGTGTCTACACCATTGTGGTTATAAGTGATATGAAGATCTTTCTTGTATAGTTCTTGTATTCCAGCCACCTCTTCTTAAGCTTTTCTACTTCTGTTAAGTCCCTACCATTTTTGTCTTTTATCATGTCCATTTTTTCATGAAACTTTCCCATAATATCTCTAACTTTCTTGAAGGGATCTCTTTTCTTTCCCACTCTATTTTACTTCTATTTCTTTGCATTGTTTATTAAAAAAGAAAAAACATTTCTCCTTGCTATTTTCTGGAATCCTGGGTTCAATTGAGTATACCTTTCACTTTCTTCTTTCCCTTTCCCTTTCCTTCTTTCCTCAGCTTTTCATAGAACCTCATTAAATAGCTTTTGGAAAGGTTTTTTATTTTGCTTTTTTTTTTTATTTTTACCTCCTGTACAATATCAGAAACCTCAATCTATAGTTCTTCAGGCACTCTACCAAATTTAATTCCTTAGATCTATTTATCATTTCCACTTCTTATTCATAAGGATTGTTATTTAGATCATACCTACATGGTCTAGTGGTTTTCCCTACTTTCTTCAATTTATGTTTGATTTTTTTTAATAAAAAGCTCATGCTTGAACAAAATCCAGGGCAAGGGCCAAGATGGTGGAGTAGAAACAGCTCATCCAAGCCACTCTGCCCCAAGATTCCCCCCAAACTATGTAAAAGGGGACTCTGAACAACTTCTGGAGCCCTAGCACCCACAGAACGACACAGAGAAGCTAACCTCCCACTGAGGACAGCCCAGCAGCCCTGCAGGAAGGACCAGCGCAGCAGTCTGGGAGCCAGCAGCGCGCAACACGCAGAGCGCAGGAAGCAGAGCCGAGCAGAGCCCAGGTCCGCGTGAGCCGAGGTTTTAGCCCCAGGGTGACAGGGCCAGCAGCCAGCTGGAGGAACCCCAGAACACCAGCATCTGTGGCAACTCCAGAATTATCAACATAGACATGCCTAGGACAAAGTAAGAGGTTAGTGTCCTATGGACTTTGGGACTTGTATTTGGGGGAATGTGTCGGCTTCCTCCCCTGGGGGCTAGAAGTAACTGAGGACAAACACCATTTTGTAGTTTTCAGAGGCAGCTCCAGCTCTTGGCCTGCGAATTAATTGTAGGGAGATCCAGCGATCAGTCTTGGGGGGTAATCGCTCTTGCTTTAACCTCCCTGGATCAGGATTGTGATCTAGGGTGGAAGTCGTGGGTGGGTTTACAGCTTGCCAGAAACGGAAGTTGCCCCCCACACATTCGGGACAAAAATTCCTCTATCTGGCCTTAAAGCCACAGTGTGGCAACAAGCCCAAAAGTCAAGTAATTAAGTGGCAACATGCCAAGGCAAAGGAAACTGAAAAATGCAACCCTAGACTTCTATTTGGGGGGCATAGAGGGGGAAAAGGACTGTGAGGTCAGAAGTCCTGCTCCAAAAGCCCCAGGGGAAAACATGAGTGGGTTGCAGGCCATAGAGGACCTTAAGAAGGACGTTAAAAATCAAATAAGAGAAGTGGAGGAAAAATTAGAAAGAGAAATGAGAAGGATGCAGGAAAAGTATGAAATGAGGGTCAACAGCCTGACTGAGGAAAAACAACACCTTAAAAAATAGACTAACTCAAATGGCAAAGGAGGCCCAAAAGGGCAATGAGGAGAAGAATGCCTTAAAAAGTCGAATTTGCCAGATGGAAAAAGAATCTCAAAAGTTCACTGAGGAGACTCATTCCTTCAGAGTTAGACTGGAGCAAATGGAAGCTAATGACTTTATGAGAAATCAAGATGCTGTTAAGCAGATCCAAACAAATGAAAGATTAGAAGGCAATGTGAAATATCTCATGGGAAAAACCACTGACCTGGAAAATAGATCCAGGAGAGACAATTTAAAAATTATTGGACTACCTGAAAGCCATGATCAAAGAAAGAGCCTAGAAATCACCCTTCAAGAAATTCTCAAGGAAAACTGCCCTGATGTTTTAGATCCAGAGGGCAAAATCGAGGTTGAAAGAATCCATAGATCACCTCCTGAAAAAGATCCCAAAAAGAAAACTCCCAGGAATATTATAGCCAGGTTCCAGAATCCCCAGATCAAGGAGAAAATACTACAAGCAGCCAGGAAGAAACAATTTCAATATTGTGGAAACACAATCAGAATAGCCCAGGACCTGGCAGCTTCTACACCGAGGGATTGAAGGGCATGGAATATGATATTCCAGAGGGCAAAAGAACTGGGAATGAACCCAAGGGTCACCTACCCAGCAAAACTGAGTATTTTGTTTCAGGGGAAAATATGGTCATTCAGTGGAATAGAGGACTTTCAAGCATTCTTGAGGAAAAAACCAGAATTGAATAGAAAATTTGACATCCAGACACAAGAAGGAAGAGATGCCTGAGAAGGTAATCAGGGAAAAGAAATCAAAAGGAACTTATCAAAGTTGAACTATTTACATTCCTATATGGAAAAGCAATAACTGTGACTGATGATATCTTTCTCACTATGAAAATAATGGAAGAAAGGTGTGTGGTCATATGAATACATATGTGAATGTGTGTATATGGTTACAGTTATATATGGATAGAGGGCATAGGTTGAATTTGTTGGGAAGGGAGAATACTCAAGGGATGAAATTATGAGGTGAGAGAGGAAAGTGGCAAGAGGAGATGGGGAAAGACAGGGTAGGGTAAACTATCTCATGTAGAAGAAGCAAGGGGAAGTAGTTGCAAGGGAGGGGGAGAATAGGAAGGGAAAAAAAAAGGCAAATCCACATTCTCATTGAATTTGATTCAGGGAAAGAAGGACATACATACTAAATGGGATATCTCAACCTGCAGCAGAATAGGGGGAAGGGGGATGAGAGGAGGGATGATTGATGGGGGGGGGGGGGAGACATTCTTGGGGGGAGGGGAGGTTGGAAGTACCCACTATAGAAGAGGGACAGGATCATGTAGGGAATGGACCAGGTAGGGGGTGGGATGAGAGGGAGGGAATTATAAGCAGCCTAGTACAATATATCTACTATGGTAATGTTTTGCATAGCTAGACATGTACAACATATACTGAATTACTTATCTCCCCAGAGGGAAGGGGTGACAAGGGAGGAAGGAAATGGATCTGAAATTCGAGGTCTTAAGATTAAATGTTTCAAATATATATAAATACTATTATTAATACTCTTTTGCTTATAATTGGGAGATAAGATGTGCAGGCATTGGGACACAAAGATTCACCTTCCTCTAATGGAAAAGTCGAAGGGGGTATGGGAGAAGGTGTGGGAGAGAGCAGATTGGAGGAAGAGATATCTTGTGGGACTGCTATTCTGGGAGGGTGGGTAGGGGAATAACGGGGCGGGGGGGGGGGAAATGATTGTAACTCAAAATCTGGCGGAAATGAATGATGTAAAACAGAAGTTAATAAAGCATTTGTTTAAAAAAGAAAAAGAAAAAAAAAGCTCATGATCTCAGCCACAGTCAGCTGCAGATCTTTTTCATTGCCTTTTTTTTTTTTTTAAGGGCAATCGGGGTTAAGGGAGTTGCCCAAGGCTACAGGGCTAGTTTTTGTGTTAAGTGTCTGAAGCCTGATTTGAACTCGGCTCCTCCTGACTCCAGGGCCAGTGCTCTATTCACTATGCCACCAAACCACCTCCCTAGGTCTTTTTCAAATTTCCTGTATTTCCTTCTCCACTTTTGGCTGCAAAGTATATAAACAATATGATTGCTATGACCATCTAGTGATATCCATGTGTAGAGTCACCTTTTGTGTTTTAGAAAAGAAAAATTTTGTTAGCACCAGTGAGTTATCTTAACAAAATTTCCCCTATGTGCTATGCTTTATTTTGTACTCCAAGGTCAAACTTGCCTGTTATTTAAATTATCCTTTTTTCTTTGCAAGAGGTCCAAATATCTTTAGACTTCCTACTGGAGTATTCCAGTTCCTTATCTTGAGTGTGACATCTTTTTGGGGCGGGGGGGGCCGCGGGATGTGTATTTCTAGATGTTGTGATTATATAAAGAACTGATCAACTTTGGCTTCTTTGGCATCATTGGTTAGAGCATAATATTATTATACTATACACAGTATTGCTGTGATATTGAACAATTTGCCTATATCATTTGATCATTTTTGAGATTATACCCCAGTACTAATTTTCTCACCCTTTTATTAATTATGAGGGCTATTCCATTTCTTTGAAGGGATTCTTGCTCATCCACAGTAGTATATGTCATGACAAGATGAATTAAATTCACATATTCATGTCCATATTTCTTATATTCAAGATTATTTCCCAATTTAATTTTAAATTAATTAGAAACAAATTACTTAAAAGTTAATAAAACAAACAAAAAAGGCAAGCTGTAGTCACCCTCTAACTGCTTCCCTGTGTAAATTACCTTTCTGACAATTCTGCTTTACATGGCACAGACATTTGCATAGCTCAGTGAGCAATATTATCAAAGGTAAGAGACTTTTTCAAATTAATTGGTTGGGTGCTTTTCTCAAATTGTTTCTTTCTCACTGCTTTTTTTGTTGTTGTTGTTAAAGGGTTGATGGTGTGAACCCTTTTGAGAATAAGACTTGCTTTGGGGATGGAGAGGTGCTAAGATTCACACCCATTTCTCTCTTGCTTTTTTTTTCCTTTTCCTAAGAAAGAGCTGTAAGGAAGGGAAATCAGGTATACTATGGAGGCCAGCCAGGCTGCTTCTGCCTATTCTTCTTGAGGCAGGTTTTAGTACTGTTTTATGACAAAGGAAATGGCAAGAATGACCACAAAACAATCAAAAGTAAATGTTATTAAATTTCAAGTAAGAAACATGGACCCAAAGAAGAGATATGAGAAGACATGCAGCTCTTTATTTTGTACAGGTACATAGGTTATGGGTATGGTACATGATGGGGTACAGGCTCTGGGAAACCCCTTGAACTCTGAATCTTCCAAACTTGATGAGGCATTTACCTGAGTTTATAAGCCTTTCATTATAGCTAGGTCTAAATCTTTTGTTACTCTTAACCTAGCCTAGCTCTCCATTGTCTGCAATTTCCTGGTAGACTTCAGCTATTTCCCAACCTAATCACTTTACTGGAGTCTGACCTCAGTCCCCCCCAAGATCCTCCTTAGACTCCTCAAGATCCTGCCCAAACTGCTCCTCTAGACCATGCCTAAATCTTACCATACTTTTTGTATTTAAGATACATCTTGCCTTCATAATGGAGTCCAGAGTAATCTAGGGCAGACTCACTCTGTGTCAGATTATTCTGTCCCTTGTCAATACAAGCTTCACATATACTTAGACTCCTTAAGGGTCTACCTACCCATTTAGGATGAATCTTTAACAAACATTGCTTTACTTTGCCAGAGAGAAGGCTTGAATTGAATTCATTTGGCTACCATCAAGTATTTTTATAGATAATGAGAGTCAAATGTCACAAAAAAAGTTTCATAGCAATGGTGGTGAACCAGTAGAGGGCAGTTTTGCACTGCCCTAGGATCCAGGCAGTGAGCAGCAACAGGAGGGTCAAGTGAAGAAGTTGCCAGAAGTGGGGGCAACAATTAAGGAGAGGTTCTGGAAGTGGTGGGTGACTTGACCACAGGGTAGACAGGCTCCTGGTTACTTTCAAAGGTGAAAGTCACAGATGACTCATCTTCCATTTCAGGACTTGAGTGTATCCACTGAAATGAGCAGGGTTTGGGCTCATCTTGTAAAGTGCCCAAAGTAAAGTACCTGGTCCTGGAGCAAGGATCCATTTATCTATTGTTTGCAGTTACAGAAAGGTGGATTTATAGTGACTGGATAAAATGGCAACATGGGGGAATCAGTTTTTTTTCTATAGATTTTCTGTTGGTCAGCATGAACATTAGCTTCCAGGTTGAGAAAAACCTGTTATATCTTGAAAAATTCCTGCTCTAGGCAGAGGACTGAAGTGATAAGGACACTGAGACTTTGGTCAAGAGCAACTATTATAGGAGGGGGCAGAGCCAAGATGGTGGAGTAGAAACAGCACTTTCAAGGTGCTCTGCCCCACACCACCTCCAAACAATGTGAAAGGGGAATCTGAACAACTTCTGGAGCCCCAGCACCTGCAGAACAACACAGAGAAGCTAACCTCCTGCTGAGGACAGCCCAGCAGCCCTGCAGGGGGCAGCTCTCTAGGAGCCGAGCCCAGGCCCGAGTGAGCCTCAGAACACCAGCAGCTGTGGTGATTCCAGAATTATCAGCACAGATATGCCTAGGACAAAGTGCCTATGGACTTTGGGACCAGTATTTGGGAAACATGTAGGCTTCCTCCCCTGGGGGCGAAAAGCTGCTGAAGAAAAGTGGCACAGAAGCCATTTTGCAGCATCAGTGGTGGCTCTAGCTCCTGGTCTGCTAACTGTAGGGAGATCCAGCAATCAGTCTGGGGGTTAATCGCTCTTGCTTTAAACTGCCTGGATCTGGATTGTGGTCTGGGGAGGGAAGTTTGGGGTGGATATCCAATTTGCCAGAGTGGGTGGAGGCTTTACAGAGGCCACCCAACCTGCAGAAGTTGTGAAGACCCCACGTTTGGGAAGAAGCTCTCCTGTCTGGTGGCAGAGTCCTACTGTGGCAACAAGCCTCAAAATCAAGTAATTAAGTGGCAACATGCCTAGGCAAAAGAAACAAAATAAACAGAAAAATTCAACATTAGACTCCTATTTTAGGGGCAAAGAGGCTCAAAGCATGCAGGAGGACTGTGAGGTCAGAACTCCTGCACCAAAAGCTCCAAATGAAAATACAAGCTGGCTACAGGTCATAGAGGACCTTAAGAAGCAGATAAGAGAAGTGGGGGGAAAATTGGGAAGAGAAATGATAAAGATGCAAGAAAAGTATGAAATGACAGTCAACAGCCTGACTGAGGAAAATTAACACCTTAAAAAATAGACTAACTCAAATGGCAAAAGAGGCTCAGAAAGGCAATGAGAAAGGCAATGAGGAGAAGAGCAACTACTATAGGTTTCTTGACTGGGATGTTTACAAGTCACTGGCAAAGTTTTTCAGGGGTCTGACCAGCTTCTGCACTAGTCATTCTGTGCTTGGTACTAAAAGATAGGCATTCCATGCACCATGAAGCAGACAGGAAGCATAGCCATTTGGAGCTGCTCTGTTTGTGTTATTGGTGCTAAGAATAGGTTCAGAATTCAGAGATCAGTCCTCATTAATACAGTTTATACAGGTAGCAGGGCCATATTTTTCTGCTCAATTTTCCTGATGTTGCTGGTTGAGCATTAGGAGAAATCGAATTCCCACAGGATAGAGGAGATGACTAGCAATAGGAAAAACAAGAGCAGTACGCAGAAGAAACCCCAATGTTGATAAAAGGCTTCTGACAGTTGTAGGGGTAACTTGATGACCACAGGGGTATAAAGGGCTTGGTCAGCTCCATAGTGTAAAGTGTGTGCTTGTAGATCATCCATTTCAGGCCTTCAGGATCCACTGGAACTGAGTGTGAGTCCTTTTTGAACCAGTCTCCAAACGGCTGTGCCTAGTCCTGGCCCAATGATTTCTATTGCATGAATGTACCTGGAGAGGGAAAAGTTAGTGTCAAAGTCACTTTGAGTGGGTGAAATGGCAATATAAACCTGGGGTCATTGACCTTTCTTTGTCTGCTGTATATGGGGATCCCAACTAATGACTTCTCCCATAACTAATGGCCAGACTGTTCCTCCTCCTTTATCCCTTGTTCCCTGCTCACTGAGAAGGGGATAACTTCATTATATAGCTCTTCTGCAGGGTAGCTCAAAGTTAGCTTCTAGGCTGAGAAAGTAAAAGCAACCCCTGAAAGTTCCTTTTTCTAAGATTTGGACAACAAAAGGGAGAAATTGATGATGATCATTTGAGTAGGGTGGAGTCAAGTGCTTTCAAAATTTGACCAAAATTATGTGGAAAATATCATGATAAAAAAAATCATTATCATCTCATGGACATTTTTTTTAATTTAAGCATGAAGAAAATCTTTATATTTAACTAAAAGCTGCACTTAGAGAGGTCAACAGAGCTACAGAAACTGTGACCATCATTTTACCCCCACCCATCAAAAAAAATCAGGTTGAGGACTGTGAATACCCCCCTGCTCTGTGGGAATACTTGGAGTTTTATGAAATCACTTTGGTCAATAAATGGAATGAGTGTACAGTGGAAAGAATCTTGGAGACAACTCAGAAACATAGGGGCTATGTTCCCTCTAGCCCTCCCTGTGATCTTCAGCAAGTCATGAAAAGTCTCAGCCTCTCAGGGTCATCAGTAAAACAAGGGGGTTGGACTAGATTGGCCTCTAACATTTTTTCTGAGCTCTAGGACTCCAAGGCTCTGATCTTGTCATCCAGGAGTAAGTAAAATAGCACACTTCAGTTCTTTCCCTTCCTAGTTTCCTGGATCAAATTAATATGCTCTTAGATTCATGCAAATGAAGGAAGGAGGTTTATTTTTAGACATTTAAGAATTTAATTCTGAAAATGGGTCTGTAGGTTTCAAAAGATGACCAAAGAGATCCATGATACAAAAAAAAAAAAAGAGGTATATTATCTAACTAGTCAACCTAATCAGCTCTTCATGTTTTCAGTTATCATCTCTATGGAAATGATTCTCATATATATAACCTCTCTGCTTAGCTTCACTTTTGCATCAACAACTGCCTTATGACTTGGCAAACTGGACATCCCATAGACATCCCAAACCTAACCTATGTAAACCAAAGGCATTATCATTTCTTCCAAACACTTTGCTCTTTAAGAATTCCCTGTTACTGTCTGGGCACCACCATCCTTACAATTAACCAGGTCAATAACCTCAGTACCATCCTTATCTCCCCATTTGTACTCATCCCAGATATCTAAACTTGTTAAGTCTTGTCATTTCTACCTTCAAAATAGCCATCTCTCCTGGATGCCCCCTCCTCTGCACAAACACAATCACCACATTTGTATAAGCAATTACTACCTCATACCTAAGACAACTGCAGTAAAGTTCTCTTTTGAGATTTCCCCAGTCCAATAAATTTTTTATTCAATGGCCATATCTGTCTTCCTAATGTACAACTTTGATTCCTCTACTCAAAAAATTACAAGGGTTCCTTATTACTTCCAGGATTACATATCAAATCTGATCTCTCACTCTTCACTTTCTTCCCTCTGAATTTCCTTTTCATTCTCTAAAAATTCTATATAAACATGGCTGTTTGCATAATCTCCTCATTAGAATGTGACATTTTTTATGGCAGCGACCATGTTTTTGCTTTTCTTTGCAGCCCCAGCATTTAGCACACTGCTTGGCATATATTAATTGTTTAATAAATGCTTCTTGACTGACTGACTTCTTACAGAGTGCATAAGTGGGTCCCTCCAAGAAAAGTAATTGGAGCTGGTAGACTCAAGTGCTTTTGGATGATGGTTCCTTACTTCCCTAAGAATTAATCTACCACCAATCTACAATCATATATCACTGCATCAGAATCTAGATACTTCCCTTCCAAGGGGGCCTGATCTAAATAACATCTAGTTAACCTCAAGACCTACTTCCAGGCTTCATGTATTATCATTTCTGAGACTGACAGTCTCCCTGAGTTAGGATACTAAAATGCCTCTTTTATAGATGAAGAAACTGAGGTTTAAGCAGAGTAACTTGTTCTTTAGTCTTTTCAGTCCTGCCCCATTCTTAGTGACCCCATTTGCTCTCTCCTAGTTCTCCTGAGCTAACTCCTCAGTCCAGTTGGCTGGTTCTTCAACAAAGTGCCCTACACTTAACAAAGTGTCTGGCACATACTAAATGCAAAATGTCATGCTAGCTGATAGGCAGCCTACTGAGGGCATAGATAGGTCCTACTAAGCAATGCAATCAGTGCTAAGTATTCCTTGTGCCTTTAGTTTTCTAATTCAGGACCCCCCAAGAACTGAGCTACACCCATTCTCCCCAGGCAAGATAATCCAGATAAATATAACCGTGGATCATAAACAAGAAATTGCTTTCCTTCTAAGTGGGCCTGATCTAAATAGTATCAAACTAACTTTATAATATTTGGATATTTGATATTAACAGAGTGTTTGGGTAAAGATATAGCAAGTATTAAAAACTCATTTTATAGATAATGAAACTTAGTTTTAAGTAGGATAAGAAACTTGACCTTGGTCATGGAACAATGGAAACCCTAAATTAAAATTGACCCCTTAAAAAGTCAGCTCTCAGTTTTCACACATCTGTAAGGAAAGAGGCATTTTTTCCAGGGGAAAACCTACCTTGGATATCTTGCTAGGAGAGTTCTCAATCAGAAACACAGCTCCAGCAGGAATCTTGACTTTGAGCAGAGACCTCAAACTGAGCCAGTACTGGTCTTTTATATTCCTGCTCCTTCCAAGGTTCTCCTCCCCTTTCCTGATTGCATAAAGAAGGTGTAACTTACCAACCTTATCATGAGTGGCCCAATAGAAAAATCCCTTTGTTCACCCCTATCAAAGCACTACCCATCAGCTCAGGCTGCCCTCTCAGCTCTCTACTTAGCATCCAATTAATTGACATTTAACTCTAAAACCCTTTTAGGTACATCCCTCTTTAGAAACAATAAAGTAGGAGTTTATACCCTGGATCAATTGAAGGGTACTCCCCTAAGTACCTATCTAGGTACTAAGTACCTAAGGCATTTACATTAAGCAAGGCTCCAATTTTCTTGTAGTGAAGATAGCCTGTAGACAAATGATTACACATATTATTGAAGTACTGACAAAGGAACCCAGTGTCAAAGTAACCCAAACAAGACACAAGCTGTACGGTTTTTGAACCTTGGAATAGACAACTATTATCAACTACCAGGGAGTCAAAGCCTCAGGATCCTCAGGTTCTGGGGCAGGAAAGTCACATGGATCATGTAGGACAGCCATGGCATCAAGAACCAACTGTTGGAGGGGCAAACAGAAAGAGCAGCCTTGTTAGGATCAGGAACTGTCCTAGAAAGGGGTGCTAATGTAGACAACTCAGTATCTGGGGCTGGCTCTAGGATTCAGGTTAAGGAAATTAAACACCTTGAGGTCTAAGCACCCAAGGCTTTAATAACTAGAGTGTGGATGGACTGGACTTAGATGTGCTTGATAATGTCTTCACTTATCTTCACCACAGGAGAAGAGGTATGAACTCCATGCACTTACTATCATCCCTCTTACAGTACTGATATGTCCAGGCCAGTTTTAATCAGTCACTAGTGGTGTCCCAGATCTTTATAGTCCTATCAGCAGAACCTGTAACAAATTACTGTTTGCCAGGTTCTACTGTCCAATAATGAACCCAGCTTAGATGTCCACTGCTGATTCTGTGTAGTTCCATGGTGGATTTCACTATGGTTCAGGTATTTTAGGGCCGTCTTTAGCCATCATTACAGCATTCTTGGAGCCACCAGTTTCCATCATAGCCATAGCTAACCCAGGTGACTGTGAATATTCAAGCATTTAATGTTATTAAATATAAATATCATCTATACTAGCAAAAATATGCTATGTGTCTAGTCTGGATTTTGAAGTGGACAGGGACAGATGAAGACTGTGAAGCAGATTTACTGAGCAGTCTTTGAATCTGAGCATTTGCAGACAAAGCCACACCAGGACCTGTTGATTGACAAGGAAAAGCAAAGTTGACCTCATTTTCCCTGTGTCAATTCTGTCTTCTACACAGTCATGACATTCTTTCCAGTTAAGGTTGAGAAATCTTCTTCTCCAATCACTTTTTTTTTAAAGCAATTGGGGTTAAGTAACTTGCTCAAGGTTACATGGCCAGTCATTATTTACAAGTGGGTGCTCATTTTTCTGAGGCCAGAACCATCTGGGGTCCTCCCAACTCTGGGCCTGTGCTCTTATTCACTGTGCCACCTAGCCGCCCCTCCCAATCACTTTTTTGTCCCCTTTTAACTTTTTACATTAGCTCTTCAATGAGATAAAATCTACAGTCATAGGAGTTGATTGGTTGCTATTCCTGTCCAGTGCCTTGATGTAATTCAATAAATCAGCAAAGAATTTATAGCCACCCTTAAGTACACATAAGGCAGCTATGTGGTGGCCTCCCATCTCCTTCATCACATCTCATGCCAAAAAGTCTAGTCCTGTCCAGAATTAGCCCAAGAGGAATCAATCCTTTTGCCAGATCTTGAGCGTAATGCTGAGGGATGCAAAAGAAGTCCAGGTCCCAGCCTGGTTCATCATCTTCCATCCTGGTACTGGGGCTGAAGTTCACCATGATGGTGCAAGAACTCCACTGTGGTAGCTAGGCAGTAGGAGGAGGAGAGAAGAGGTGAGCATAAAAGAGGAGAGAAAAGAAGAGGAGAGAAGAGAAGAGAGGAGAGGAGAGGATTAGGAAGAAGGAGAGGAAATGGAGGCAAAGTCCAGGGAACAAGGAAGGTAACTGGACGCTACCTACAGAGGGGAAGGGTTAGTGTCTAAGTTACTAGGTTGAGATAGTAATATGGCTCCAGGCAGTGGCTTTTGGCTTTCTTTGCCTGCACTCTCAGAGAGTACTAGCTAATGAATTCCCCTTTATCTCCTAATCAGAGCGTTCTCCCCTCCTTCACCCTTTGATAACTAATCACTGAGAGGGGGATCACTTCATTGTGTGGCTTTTCTGTGGGTTACCACAAACACAGCTTATAGGTTGAGAAAGTGGAGACAATCACATTCTTCTTTCTGGGAGATAGAATAAATTGAGGATGGATCATCTGAGGAGAGAGTAGAGAAACTGGTCTCAAAATTTGAACAAAACAATGTGAAAAATGCAGTGGCAAAAAGGAACAAAATCTTTGCTTCTGAAATGCTTTAAATCTGTTAAGGGCAGCTAGGTGAAACGGTCAGTAGAGCACTGGGTTTAAATTCAGGATGATTCCTCTTTCTGAGTTTAAATGTGACCTCAGAAGCATGCTAGCTGTGTGACCCTGGGCAAGCCATTACTCCCTGCTTGCCTCTCTTTCTTATCTATAAAATGAGCTGGACAAGGAAGTGGAGAATCACTCTAGTATCTGGCAAGATATCCCCAAAATGGAGTCATTTTTGAAGTGTCACTGGAATCACTGAAAAACAACAACAACTAAAAAAAATCCTGCCTTTCACTCATTTTTCCAATGACCTCCCAACTCTCATTTTCCAACCCACATTTTTCAGCCAACACAGGCATGGGACTACTTTCTTAACAACCGCCAACACTAGGTAGTAGGTACTACATTTATCTCCATTTTACAATTAAGGGAACTGAGGCAGATAGAGATTAAGGGCCATGGCCAAGGTCACACAGCTAGTAAATACCTGAGGCCCCTGATAGAAGTATTCTTTCTCCTTCTGAGGCTGTGCAGTCCAAACTGAATACATAACTGCAAATGCCAATCACTTGAACTGGCACATGCGAATTGGGCTTTTAAAACCTCATGGCTTTCAATGTTCTCCCTTCCTAGAGGTTTCTTCTCTCTATTGCTAATCCTACCTTAGAATTCAAGTAAATAGGACTGGCACTGATTTAATGACTATTTATATTTTAAAATATTATTTGACATTTACAGAGAAAATGACAGTAAAAATTATTTACAAGGATAGTAGTCTTTTTAAAATTTTATTGTTTTCTTTTTTCCATGAGTAGAATTTCTCCCAGTATTCTTCCACCATTCTATTACAAGACCTATATTACTAATATGTATTAAAGAGGGGAAAAATGGAAAGGGGAAAATAATCAAATTGATAAGCACTTTGAAAACATCTGCAAAAATATTTTATGTGCCACACTAATTTTCCTCCCAACTCTATAAAAGAGTAAGGTGGGAGTTTCTTCTCAAATTTCTTTTTTGAATCCATGCTTGTTTATATGAAATTTGTAGTGGTGTCCTGAAAAATTCCTCATCTAGGAAGAGGTGTAGCAGCAAGCACCCCAATATCCCCAGGGTGACTGCCAACACAGGTTCTTAGATCTGCTTTTCAAAAGGAAAGCAACTCAAAATGGGTTAACAAGCTTACTTTAATCAAACAAACATACATTACCTAGTTCAGGAGAAAAAGGTCAGCACCCCGAACTTCAGAGTTACAGAACTTACAGATCAAACAGACAGGCTTCCAAACTGTCCCAATATTACATGCATCAATACCAAATCACAGTTACCAGAGAGGGAAGCATCAACATCTGGGTTTTCAAAGACGGGGGGCTCTCAACAATGGCTTCCCAGAGTCTCATCTGGTCAAATCACACAACACTTCTCAAAGTGAGCCCCAAAGCTAAGCCTCTCATCAGGGTTTATATAGCCTTCTCCTGGCTCAGAGAATGTAACAACCTTCTGGACCCACTGCCCAATCACAAAGTATCAAGGTGTGGTCATTCCTGAAAACCAAGCCTCCTACCACAGGTTCCATGTGACCACATTCAGCCTATTAGGGGGCAGAGTATATTTTCAGCTCAAGGAAGGTTCTTAGAGTCACTTAAGTTAATCAAAGTCTCTTAAGCCAATCAAAGGGCCTAGGGGCAGGGAAGATCTTCAAATCTGCATTTCCATTACAAGAGGTCTGTGTGAAGACAGCATCAGACAAGAGAACCTGCTTCATGCTTCTCTAGACTTGATGGAAAGGTAGATGTGAAGAGAGGTATTCTTCACAAGCCATTGGCAAAACTCTTCTGGTCCTTGATTGGTCTCTGACTTGATCATGGAATAGGACTGATATTGGAACCTTATGTATCTTCAGCAGTAAGGAAACATGGTTTTATATTAACTGGTTGGAGCTGTTCTTACTGTTGTTGGCATTAATAGTTAACAGCAGGTGCAGGGTCCAGAAGGTCCTTATCAATCTGTAATTTGTACAAATCTGAGGATACATGAATGTATTTCATGGTGTTGGTTTTGAGCCCGTAGAAGGTGGTGGGAGGAATTGCCATAGATTCACAATAATGAACAGCAGTAAGAGCCAGGATAACATGGAAAAGGAGTCTGTCAATAAAGTAGCAGTGTCCGGGGCGAGTTTCTGGGAGAGATGGTGTAGAATTTGTCACCACAGAGGAGTTCAGTGGTTGGTTGTCTTCATATACAAATGGCAGAGCACATGAGCCTTTTGATTGTTGCTGAACAACCTGGGTTGGGGCTCTTCATGTACAAGTCCCCAAAGTGATGTGTCTGGTCCTGGGACAATGATTTGTATTTCACCACATGTACCTATACAGAGAAGGATTGATGTAAAATTAACTTTGATAAACCAACATGGAATTCTGGGCCCAGTCAGTTGCTGCTCACCCCAGAGCTCTTTTTACTTTTAGACTAAAGTTTCCTATCCCATCGGGGGCTCAGCTAATGATGTCCCCTTTATCTAGTAGGTAGAAATTTTATTCCATCTCTATCCTTTGATGATCTGTCTCTGAGAGGGGAGATCACTTTTTCCTCCAGTATTTCTGTGAATTAGCTCAAACAAATCTCATAGGTAAGAAAGAGTCAGCTGCCATATGTTCCTTTCTCTAGGAGATGGATTAAAAAGGGGAAGAAATGGAGGATAGAGCCTCTGAGGAGTTGGTACAATCAATTGCTCTCAAAATGTAAACAAATTTATGTGAAACATGTCATTATAAGAAAGAACAAAATATGATTATCTCTGATTTTTGCTTAATTTAAGTTTTGAAAAATTAAGAAAGCATATCATACATAGAACAGTGACTATATAAGTAAATTCAAAGACCAAGGAATAGTCTACCTGAAAAATATATGAGGAGGAGAGGAATTCATGATGACATAAGATATACAGAGCACTATGAATTGATAAACAGACAATTTTGATTATATAAATTAAAAAGCTTTTGTACAAATAAAATCAATGCCACCAAGATTACCAGGAAAACAGAAAACAGGGAAATAATCTTTACAGAAAATGTCTCTGATAAAAAACTCATTTCTCAAATATATAGAGAACTGAATCAAATTTATAAGAATACAGACCATTCCCCAATTGAGAAATGGTCAAAGATAGAGACATGCAGTTTTCAGATGAAGAAATCAAAACTATCTATGGGCACATGAAGAAATTCTCTAAATCACTTTTGATTAGAGAAATATAAATTAAAACAACTCTGAGGTACCACCTCACACTATTCAGATTATCTAATGAGACAAAAAAGGAATATGATAAATGTTGGAGAGGATGTGGGAAAAATGGGACACTAATGCATTGTTGGTGGACTTGTGAATTCATATAAACATTCTGGAGAGCAATTTGTGACTATGCCCAAAGGGCTACCAAACTGTGCATACCCTTTGATTCAGTAATGCAACTACTAGGTCTGTATGCAAATAGATCATTTAAAAAGGAAAAGGGACCTACATATGCAAAAAATATTTCTAGCAGCTCTTTCCTTGGTGGTAAAATATTGCAAATTGAGGGGTTGCCAATTAATTGGGGAGTGGCTAAATAAGCTGTAGTAAATGAATGGAACAGAATACTATTGTGAAATAAGAAATAAACAAGCAGATTTCAGAAAAACATGGAAAGACTTATGTGAAATGATGCAAAGTGAAATGAGCAGAACTAGGAAAACATTGTACAAAGCATCACCAACATACAAATTATTAAATGAGTCACTGGCTTAGACCAAGTTCCCTAGCACTTACATCTTCACTACAGGAAACCAGAGGAAGAGGTTACTAAGGGGTGAATTTTTAGTCTGTACCTCTGTCACAATATATCAAGAGTTGATGCCTATAGCTGGACCAGTGGGTAGTATAAGATAATTTTGGGAATCAATACAGGATAATGTGATGATTACAAGACAGCCCTATTTTTTTCTGAGAGAATTTCTTCAAAGTTTGCTTGTTCTTGCAATGGGAAAAGATAGTTTGTTTTACTGGGGCCCACACATGAGTAATTGTGGGGAAAGGTAGTTTGTTTTACTGGGGCCCACTCATGAGTTATTATTAGGCATAGTGTGTTGGGCTTGTGGAGAGAATTGTCACGTATAGTGTTCCCAAGCTAGGGAGAAATGTGATCTTGGAATTGGGGTCCAAGAGGAAGCACCCCAGGACCCTATCAGGGCTACATCTCTTACTCCCTAGGAAAAGATGTAAGTGCCAGGAAACTTGGACTAAGTCAGTGACTCATTTAATAAGGGAGGTACTGATGTCCCTGGCCAGGCCTGGCCTATACTATTAGTATTTCCTTCCTTCAGTTGGGTATGCAACCAGAGAAAGGATAAAAAAGACCCTTCTTCTGGAGCCTTGAAATGAAGAGGGACTTCAGGGATTTTGGGAAGCTTTAAGATTAGATGCAACTATTTGGAATTATGCCCAAAGGGCTATAAAAATGTGAAACACTTTGGCCCAGTAATACTACTTCTAGGACTGTATCCCAAAGAGACTATACAAGTGGGAAAAGGACCCATATGTGAAAAAATATTTATAGCAGCTCTTTTCGTCATAGCAAAGAATTGGAAATCCAGGGGACACCCATCAATTGGAGAATGGCTAAACAAGCTGTGGTATATGAATGTAATGGAATAGTATTGCACTATAAGAAATGAGTAGAAGAACTTCATAATAACCTAGAAAGACTTATATAAACTGATGCGGAATAGGGGGAGCAGAACCAAAAGAATATTGGACACAATTACAGACACATCATATCTGTGATGACCTACTTTGATAGACTGGGTTCCCCTCAGCAATGCCAGATTATAAGCAAAGGAATCATGATGGAAAAGGCTTATGACATCAAGAGAAAGAATTACAGAGTCTGAATGCAGATTGAACAAACTACTTTCTCTCTTTTCCATTTTCTTTTGTTTTGTTTCTTTTTTCTCATTATTCATTCCATTGGTCATGATTCTTCTTTACAATTTGACTAAAGTTTAGTGTGAATATGTAGAACCTAATCTAGAATCTAATGATGCAAAGTGAAATGAGCAGAACTAGGAAAACATTGTACACAGCATCACCAACATCACAAATTATTAAATGAGTCACTGACTATATATATATATATATATGTATGTAGAACCTATATCAAATTGCATGCCACCATGGGGGGTTGAGGGGGAAAATATTTGAAATTCAAAAACTTGTGGAAATGAATGTGGTAAACTAATAGAAAATAAATTAATTTTTTTTTTAAAGAGTAAATGCAGCTGGGAAAGTGGGTTGGTCTTCAAGTGTGGCTAATCTCAGGAACTTATCTTAGCACTCAGGGAAAAAGGCTCCTGAATGTGATCAGGTCATGATTTCACACTTATTGTTTCTTTGATAGACAACTGATCACCAAAAGAGCAAGACAGTCATGATAGTTGCACATTTCTAAAAGGAAATTTTCTAGTGCCATCTCAGAGAGGAGTTTAAAATTATATATCTAAATTATATATCTAAAGGGGATCAAAGCACACACTGCTGCCCTTTCTTAGACTCTGTTTGACATGTACAGAGGCTGCCCTATGATTGGATTTGCAAGTATTTTGTCCACCCCTTACTAGAAGGATGTTATGCAAAACCAGGAAAGGAAAATGAGAAATCATGGGCTCACTGAAAATAATTTGCCAGTGGTGGTAAGATTCTATGTACACTAAGATTCTAAGTACACTAATATAATGCCCATTATGTATTGCAATTTTCAGAGGATGCTAGTCCACAGTTGGTCCCCTCCCTAACCCTGTACCTGGCATGGGGTCCACGACTTATCTATATCTTTTCTTATTCACCTTTTTTCCCTCATTTGCCTCAAAATCTCCCTGTGTACATGAGTTCCCACTTTCTCAGGGGACAATTCCACTCAGTGTTCCAACTCCCTTGCTCCAAATAAAGGATGAGTAGATTTTTCAAGCACTAAATCACCCAGTATAAGGGATTACTTCTTGGCCAGTGTAAGGCCCTCATCAGAGCAGCTAGGTGGTACAGTAGATAAAGCACTATGCTTGGAGACAAGGGAATCACATTCTTGAGTTCAAATCTGGTCTCAAATACTTCCTAGCTGTATGACCCTTGGCAAGTCACTTCAGCCTGTTTATTTCAGTTCCTCATCTCTAAAATGAGTCAGAGAAGGAAATGGCAAACCATGGTAGTATCTTTGCCAAGAAAATCCTAAGTGAAATCATGAAGAGTCAAAAAAAAAAAAAAAAGACTAAAAAAGAACAGCCCCTGACAAGAGAAAAGTCATCCTGATTGGTAGAAAATAAATGAGGAAATTAACTGAGAGCTCTTAATTCCTATAGAAATTAATATATCATGGGTTGGAGTGGGGTGGAATCATGTGGGAAGTGAAAAAGGACTAAAGAATGACTCAACAAGGTCCTAATCTCAGCTATATGTTTTCTATATTCTCAATTTTATCCTATTATTATTCCAGTATCACTTAACACCAATTCACTTGAAAGTCAAGAAATCACCTTCCTGATGTCATCTGTCCTCTTTGAGGGCAAAGGACGAGCAGCAACAACAATATCCTAGGATTTAAGGTAGAATTGCCACAAATTTGTGTGATCATCCCTATTTTAAAATATTGACATATATACAAAAAAATAGTTATGAAGTTTTTTTAATACATTTTTTATTAACATAGGTTTTTTCCATCTTTTCAATTTCTCCCAGCATTTTTCCTCATCCTCTCTAAGAGTCATTTCAGGGGAAGGGGGAAAGGGAGATCAAGTGCCATACCCATGATCTGTGCTCATTTGCTTAGGTGGAGGGGGAGCTGTGTCTTCGAATTTCTCTTCTTTGGGTACATGCTAATTACTTGCAGTTTCATGGCATTTGCTTTTTATTTTTTTGTGGTTATTCTTGACGTTTACTTTGTCCTACAATGGCCCTAAAACCTGCCTGGAGAAGAGTAGGCAGAAGCAGCCTGGCTGGCTTCCCTAGTAGGGCTGATTTCCCTTCTTTACAATTCTCTCTTAGGAAAAGGGGGAAAAAAACATATATATATGAATAAATTCTATGTGTATCTTAGATTTCACACTTTCATCAGAAAAACTTCCTGCAAAAGCCTCCCACCCCAAGGTAACAACTAAAGTGTTAGTATTTCCAAATCACCTTTTTAACAGGGACTGTCAAGAAGTCGGGGTAATTACCCACAGTCGAGACTAGCACAACTAGGTCATCTCCTAAATCCCCTCGAGCCTCAATTGAGGCCAGCTGAGACACACACAGTATTTGTGTATTCCACCCTCAGGTTCCCCATTCACTGGCCAATGACCACCTGTTTTATAGGGTCAGAAGACAAAGAAGGCATATTTCCAGCAATAGCCTCACAAGTTTATATCACCCCATCCCTGTATCTCATTGTGCAGTCACAGTGGATCTTTATATTATTTTCATTATATAATGCTACGTAAGTGTGGTGGAGAAGTTTTGAACCAAAATTATGGGAAATCATCTAACAGCTGGGAATAAGAGATTGTTATGATAATGGATTCTGGGAAACTGAACTATAAGAAATAATAACAAAAATCCTCTTTACATACCAAAATTCATCTTAAGCTCCAGCACCTTGTCCTCCCCAATACCACTATTGAACCTGTGGCTGTAAACTACTCTATACCTGCTGATGTCAACTGTCATACAAATATTGATTCCAAAATGAGAGATCCCCATACCTGTAAACACTGTCAACCACATGACTCAAAATGCCCTTTCTAACTCACCATTCTATACCTGGTAGGAACAACAGGAGACATTATTAGTCAGTTAATCACCAGCCCAGAGATTCCAGATATGAATATATCTTCTTGGTCAACCCCTGCCTGGCTAGAAGCCACCTCAACCAGAGCAGACTGACCAGCAACACTAATGACCAGGTCTGCTGACTTGGCAACTGTGAGCCTCATTCCCCTGGGGCTATACATACCCAATTCTCATCCCAGGGGGGTCACAGATTGTTCCCCAGCTGGCAACTTCAAACTTTGCCAGTGTGGGTTGAATTAAGACACATCTATTGCCACTTTCTAATAAGAGATGCAACACACCTGGAAGCCATGGACAGCTATCCTACAGAGCTAGTAGATTTCTGTTGCAAAAGAATTGATAGTGTGAACCCTTCAAAGACTTATCTCTGTTGCTTTGGATGTGGGGAGGTGCTGAGATTCATACCCATTTCTCTTTTTTTTCATCTCTTTGGATACAGCCCTAGAAGTTGCATTGCTTAGCTCAAAGGATATGGAGAGTTTTATAGCCCTTTGGGCATGGTTCCAAATTAATCTTCAAAATGTTTGGATTGGCTCACAACTCCACCAACAATATATTGGTGTTCCAATTTCTCACATCTTCTCCAGCATTTATAATTTTTCTATTTTATCATCTTAGCCAATCTGAAAGGTGTGATGAGGTACCTAAGAGTTGTTTTGATTTGCATTTCTCTAATCTATGGTGATTTTGAACATTTTAGCATATAACTATAGATAGCTTTAATTTCTTTGTCTGAAAACTGCCTGTTCATATCCTTTGACCATGTATCAGTTAGTGAATGTCTTGTATTCTTATCAGTTTGACTCAATTTACTATATATTTTAGAAATGATGCCTTTAATCAGACACTGGTTGTAAAAAAAATATCTTTCCCAGTTTTCTGCATCCCTCCTATTCTTCATTACATTGACTTTGTGCAACTACCTTTCAATTTAATGCAAAAAATACTGATGATAAATGCCCTTTGTAATGTTCTCTATCTCTTGTTTGGTATAAATTCTTCCATTCTCCATAAATATGACAGGTAAACTACTCCTTGCTGTCCCAGTTTGCTTATATTACCAGCTTCTATATCTAAATTGTGTCCCCATTTTGGCTTTATTTTGGTATACAATGTAAGATATTGGTCTATGCCCAGTTTCTGCCATACTATTCTCCAGCTTTCCCAGCAGTTTTGGTTAGTGACTTCTTATCCCAGAAGCTGGAATCTTTGGGTTTATCAAACAGTATATTACTATAGTCATTGACTACTGTGTCTCGTGTAGCTAGTCTATCCCGCTGATCAACCACTTTGTTCTTAGTGCCAATTAGTTTTAATGATTGCCACTTTATTTTATAGTTTAATATCTGTTATGGCAAGGTCACCTTCCCTAGCATTTCTTTTAATTGACTTCCTTGATATTCTGGACCTCTTTGTTCTTTCAGGTGAATGTTGTTATTATTTTTTCCTCTAATGAAATTTGTTATTATATTGTTCTATTATTTATTATTTATTATAGAGTAAAAAATGGAAAGGAAAAATAATCAAACTGATCAACATATTGAAAAAATCTGCAGAAATATTCAATGTATAAAATCAGTTGTCCTTCCAACTCTGTAAAGTAGTAGGGTAGGAATGTGTTCTCATGGATTGTTCTCTTTGATTCCATGCTTCTTTATATGAAATTTGCAATGATGGCCTGAAAAATTCCTCCACTAGGAAGAGAACTATGTGAAGATAACAGAAGATTAGAGAGGCTGCTTCAGGTTTCCCCAGACTTGATGGAAAGGCAGATCTAGAAATAGGCATTCTTGACAAACCATTGGCAAAGTGTTTCAGGGACTTAACTGGTCTCTGAGTTGGTCATAGAGAAGGATTGGACTGCATGTACATGGCAGTTTCTTGAGTGGCTGGAAATGCTGATGCCATTAGTAGTTAAGAGTAGGAGCAAGGTTCAGAAAACAGTCCTAATCAATCTACAATTTGTACAATCTGAGGCTACATGCATGGATTTCATGGTGTTGGTTTTGAGCCTCCAGAAGTTAGTGCAAAGAATTTCCATAGAATCACAATAATGATGAGCAATAACAGAGCCAGAATAGCTCGGAAAGAAGTCTGCTAATAAAGTAGAAACATCTGGGGTTGGTTTCTGGGAATGATGGGGTTGCATTTCTCCCTACAGAGGAGCACAGTTCATTTTCTTCATATACAATTTCCAGAGCCCAAGGTTCTTTTCTTTCTACCTGAACAGTATCCATTGAAATAAGCTTTGCTTGGGCTCTTCTTGTACAAGTCCCCAAAGTGATGTTTCTGGTCCTGGGACAATGATTTCTTTTTCACCACTCGAACCTATAGAGAGAAGGATTAATATCAAATTAACTTTGATTAGCCAACTTGGCAATCTGGGCTGAGTCAGCTGCTGCTCACACCAGAACATTTGGTTTTTAGACTTAACTGTCCTATCCTATGGAGGTCTCTATTAATGAATTCCCATTTATCTCATTGCCAGATTCTTTACTCCACCTCTACCCTTTGATGCTCAATCACTGAGAGGGGGAATTACTTTTGTTCTTCAGTATGTCTGTGGATTAGATCAAGCAAAGCTTACAGGTGACAAAGAGGAGTCAACCAATGTATGTTCCTTTCTCTAGGAGAAGGATAGGGAAGAAATTGATGATAGAGCCTCTGAGGAGAGGGTAGAGTCAATTGCTCTCAAAATTTAAACAAAATTATGTGTAACATTTGATTGTGAGAAGGAACAAAATATAATTGTCATGGATTTTTTTATAATTTAAGGTTTGAAACATTAAGAATGCCTGTCATAGGGGAGGCACCAGCCCTGGAGTCAGGAGGTCCTGAGTTCAAATCCAGCCTCAGACACCTAATACAATGTGTTATGTGCCATGTGACCTTGGGTAAGTCACTTAACCCCAATTGCCTTCCAAAAAAGAAGCAAAAAAAAAAAAGAATGCCTGACATAAATAAAAGGGTGACTGCATGCATAAATTTCAAGAGCTGGGAATTATCTACCTGCCAGATCTATGAACAGGAGAATTCATGACCCTATAAGAGACAGAGAGCATTATAAAATGTTAAATAGGTACTTTTGATTACATTAAATTAAAAGCTTTTGTACAAACAAAATCAATACCACCAAGATTAGAAAGAAAGCACAAAGCTAGGAAACAATCTTTACAACTGTCTCTGATAAAGAACTCATTTCTCGTATATAGACAGAACTGAGTCAAATTGATAAGAATATAATCCATTCCCCAACTGAGAAATTATTAAAGACAGAAACAGGCAGTTTTCTATGAAGAATTTGAAGCTATCTATAGGCATATGAAAAAGAGCTCTAAATCACTTTTGATGATAGAAATGCAAAAACACCTTGGTAGTACCAGCTCATACCAATCAGATTGGCTAACATGACAAAAAAAAAGGAAGATGATAAATGTTGGAGAGAATATGGGAAAACCCATTTATCCAAATTAGTTTAATGTTAAGATATATGTAGAACCTGAATCAAAAGGCATGCTTCCATGGATTTGGGGTTGGGAAGGTTTGGAGGCGGTGAGAAAATTTGAAACTCAAAAACTTGTCAAAATGAATGTGGTAAATCAGTATTATATAAATTGGGGGAAATTTTTAAATGAGATGAAGCTGAGAAAGTGGGTGGGCCTTCAGGTGTGGCTGATCTTAGGAGTTTTTAATAGCACTAAAGGCAAAAGGATGTTGAATGCATTCAGGTCATTATTTCAAACTGCCATTTTCTGGAGAGACAACTGTTCACAAAAGAGCAAGACAATCCTGATAAGTGCACATTTCCAAAAAGAGATGGTCTAAGGCCATCTCAGAGAGGACTTTACAATCACATATCTAAGTGGGATCAAAGCACACTCTGTCTTTTCCTTGATTCTGGTTGTCATGCACTGAGGCTGCTCTATGGTTGGTTTGCAAGTATTTTGCCTATCCCTTACAATAGGGATTATGTGCAAAACCAGGAAAGGGGAATGGGAAATCATGGGTTCACTCAGAATAACTTGGTAATGTTAGCTAGATAGTGCACACTAGCATAATGCCCATTATTTATTGCAGATGTCAGAGAGGACACTGGCCCATGGTTGGTCACCTCCCTGATCCTAACAATGGAGCCCAAAATGTATCTATAACTTTTCTTAACTACTTTCCCCGATTTACCTCAAAATCTTCCTGATTTCCCATTTTCAGGGCCACTTCCACCCAGTGTCCAACTCCCTCAGTCCAAATAGAAGATGAGTAAATCTTTCAAGCAATGATCTCCCAGTGTAAGGGATTATCTCTTGGTCAGTGAAAGGCCCTCATCAAGGCAGCTAGGTAGTACAGTAGATAGTGCACTGGGCCTGGAGAAAGGATCACTCACCTTCCTAAATTCAAATCTAGTCTCAGACACTTCCTAGCTATATGACCCTGGGCAACTCACTTTACTTTGTTTACTTCAGTTCAACACCTGTAAAAGGAGTCAGAGAAGAAAATGCCAAACCATGCTAGTTATCTTTGCCAAGAAAACCCTAAATGAGGTCATGAAGAGTCAGACTGAAAAAAAGACTAAACAAGAACAACCCTACACAAGAGAAAAGCCACCCTGATTGGTGGAAAATAAATGAGGAAGTGAACTGACAGCTTTCAATTCCTTCTGCTTCATCATGGGTGGGAGGCAGGGGAAAGGGAAATCAAGGAGTGAAAAAGGACTAAAGAATGACTCAACAGGGTCTTAATCTCAGCTATATCTTTTCTCTACTCTCAATCTTATCCTACTATTATCCTAGGATGATTTAAAACTAATTCACTTGAAAGTCAAGAAATCACCTTTCTGATGTCATTGGTCCTTTTCCAGAAAGAAAGATAAACAGCAACTTATGAGTAGTAGTAGTTGCCCCACTGGGGACCCCACTGACCAGTTCTAGTTGGACAATGCTCTTTCTTCCTTTTTTCCATCCTTCCTTCCTTTTTCCCCTCTCCTTCCTCCTTCCCTCCTCTCCATCCTATTCCTCTATTCACACAGGGAGTCACACCTGTGGGTCCTCTGCCCAAATGAATATAATTTTCAATAGCTGAAGCCTCACAAGATAGCTTGGGGTTTACAAATTTGACATTTTGTATTTGGGGTTTACATATTTGACATAAATATTTACATATTTCTTTATTTTTTTCTTTTCCTTATTTATTCTACCTTTAAAAATAAGTGGGACAGCTAACTCCCTTGCCAAACCTATTTTCACTTAAGATTTTTGGAAATTCCACATTGGAAACCAAGGCTTTGATGAAGCCCATTAATATTCTAATGGAGTTACTTGACCATGCCTCAGACTCCAATTACTCTGCCTCTCTGATTAGCCAACAACAGGTCCCAGCCCAAGCCCCACCAGATCAATAAAACAGCTCAGAGTGAGTGTAAATACCTATTGTTTCTCTTTTGGCCAGAAACCCTGTGGTTCTTGCCCTCCCAGATTAATTTTTGTTTCTTTGTCTTTTGACCAGGCAAAAGAAGTCACACACTCCCCTTTCTTACCTCTTCTTAATCATTGAATATTTGCCTCAGACAAATTAACATGAGGGGAAAACCTTAGTATTAAAAAGGCCAAGGTCTCCCACTGCATTCAGGGCCTTCTCCAGTCATCCTGCTATTTGTCTTGCCACTGGGTCAAGATGGCTCTTCGGGAGAAAGTGAGGCTGGTGTCTTTGTACATCCTTGCCTCACTTAAATCCAATTCACTTGCAAGTCAAGAAATCACCTTCCTAATGTCATTGGTCCTCACTGAGGAGGACTAACAACAATATCCTAGTATTCAAATAAATAACATTGGCACAAATTGGCCTGGTCATTCCTATTTTGAAATATTTTTTGATATATAACAGAAAAAAATATTAAACAGGGCTATGTATGTGGATAATTTTAAAATAATTTTGATATATTTTTTTTCTATCATTTGAATTTTTCCAAGCATTTTTCCCTTACCCTCTCCTAGAGAACCATTGAGACATTTCACATAAATAGTATTTATAAGGGGCTGGTGAGAAGAGAAAAAATTAGCAAAACTTATCTTATAGTAATGTAAAAATCTGCAAAAACAAGCCATGTATTGTTATATTAGCAATGCAATATTCACAATACCTATGGCAATTATAAATAGGTTTATGTGGTTATTACTCACAAAATATACCAGGCTCTCTATATGGGGAATAACCCTAGAATATTTATTAAAATACCAAATAACTGAGTCCCAAAACCAGAAAGGCAAAGCCATCAGAGTAGTTATGAAATTGGCACATGTAGTTAATGTAGTAAACAACCACATTCTCAAGCCTTCAAAACAGAACAGGCTACCTCAGGCAAAGGTCCTTCTCTTCCCACTCAAAGCAACAGCTCAGCTTCCAGGAAGCGTGCTCCCAACAGCTCCAGCCCCCCGGAAGTTACTGTCCCTGGCAATCGCCAATCAGAGTCCTTAGCAGAAATTCTGGCTGACTCAAAAAAAGAGGTTTGCGCGCCTCCACCTCCACCTCCCCTGCTGCTGCCTCCAGTCACACAGGAACTCTAGCTTTTTTTTTTTTTCAGCTTCCTCTTGCCCCAACCTTTCCTGCTATGTCAGCAAGTCGGATGGGGCATAGAAGATCTTTAAATCCCATAACCCTTACAACTATTCATGGCTGGAATCTCTAGGCTGACTAATGCTGACTAACTGACTAATCATGCCTTCTGTTGTGCCTACCAGATATTGAATGGTTGAGTCAGCAAAGGCATTTTCAGTTATGTGGTTGACAGCATTTACAAGTATGGGAAACTCTCATTTCTGGGATCAATATTGGTAGGACAGGTGGCATCAGCAAGTATAGAGTACTTTACAGCCACAGGAGTTATGGTGGTCTTGGGCAGGGATAAGGTGCAAGAGTCATATTTTTTGTCCTATTGTGTACATTTGTGTAAGGTGAGATGAGAAGGTGGGGCTACCTACCACTGTAGTTCCTGACACTCGCATAATTCCTCTTCATACAAAATTGATGACAATAATGTCATTAATTCAGATACAAAAGTATTATTTAATGAAAAGTTAAAAAAGCATAATTATAACACCACAGATGCAAAAGGTAAGAGGAAATATATTAATGATCATATTGATGGGGTCCTTGTGATATATATATGTCTGTAGTATCAATCTGTAACATCAGTTTGTAAATGGGGTGCTTTGGGATCTATGTCTGTAAAATCAATTTGTAAAAGCAGTCTGTAAGATCACATTTCCACCCCCCCAGCCTCAGAGCATTGACTCTGCCCCTTCCCCCTCCCAGCACTCTGCCCAGCAAAAACTCATGACCTGTTTATCTCTGCTTGAAACAATAAGTTATGTAAATGCTATCTCCCTTAGTTAGAGTGGCCAGCCCCACCAGAAATTCTTCAATACCTTATCTATAGGGTAACTCCTTAGTCAATTATATACCCACACTGTCTCTGATGACCTTGGTGGGAGGCAGACTGGGCACTCTTTAGTGACGTGTCAGGCCTAAAACCACACCTCCAGCTAGCCCCTCTTGAGCTATTTCCCAGTGAATCATGGGCAATACACTTGCACAGTTGATATTAAAAGTGTATGGTCCTTTGAGCACTGACCACTCCTTAACTCCTCCCAGATCCCACCCTTACTCACCTAGTTAGCATAATTGACACCTTAAAACTATGCCTGCGGCCTCTGGGAGTTTGCAGGTTCCATAAGAATCTAGCCCGCTGTTCTCTACAGTGTAACAATAAACTTTACAATTTCGGCTTCAAAGTCTGCTTGAGCCTGGTGAATTCCTTCCAGACTGGATGCCAGGAGAGGTATCCCTGGCAGAACCACTTACCCTCCCCCCCTCCTTATCACCCTTCCCTCTTCAGATGGCGACCACGAAAAGACAAAGTCTGAGGTCTCAAGCTTTTATCCTTTAAACTCCCCCCTCTCCCTGTAGTTGGGTTCACCTCCACAAGCCCTAAGAAGGCTTGTGGGGACGCTCCGGTCTGGGCCAGGCCGGTGTGGGTCTGTAAGACCCTGGGTTCGCTCCCGATTCGGGACAGAGGATGCTCTCATCCCCAGGATGCTTTGGGTATTCGTCTGCTTTGTAAAAGTAGGCTAGGGCTTCTCCCTGGACGCAGGGCTGAAGCTGGACTACAGGGATTTTGGTGTCAGGGCAGGAAAAGGATCAATCGGTCAGTCTCTCTCCATACCCCAAGACTCCCCTCCGGGATGTCTCTTGAGCAGTTGGAAAAACTCGGTCTTCATAACCCCAAGAAGGAAGGATGGGCCAGTGTTTCCCCCTACGTTCGGGGATCTGAGCCTAGATTATCTTAAAGCAAGTCTTACCTGGCCTCCATTAGCACCTATCTGGAAGCCAAGCAAATATGATTTGTGCCTGGGGATTTCTAACAATCCTCTGTGAGCTTTTGGAACGTTCCTGTCAGTTTCTCTCTCTGTTCTGTTTTTTTGTGTGTCTGTGTGAATGAGTGAGTGTGTAATCTAACATCATGGAAGGTTTAAACTGCAGCTGGACTGCCGGACTTTCCTTTGGAAGGCTCTTAGCTCTCTCTCCCTCCTCCCTTCACTGATGCTGAATGCAGGCTGGAGAAGAAGAGAAAAGAGAGGTAAATATTGTCTTGTTTAGGTTTATAAAGCAAGAAAGTTTAAGCATGTAGCAAAGGAAGAAGTATGGGTAGGAAGTTAAGATAGAGATGGTATTTGGTATTGAGAAGTGTGAACAGAAGTTTTAAGATCTTTAAAAGTTTGAAAATTGCCTCCTCTTCATTCCACTCTGGCCAAGTGGAGTGAGGAGAAGGTGATAAGAAATAATGAGGGAATCTTCTCCCCTCAAATCAAAGAGGCAGGCAGACGGAAATTTAACTATTTCCTGCCTCACCTAAAAGAGGAAAAATCTGTGTATTAAAATAAAACTGTAAGTCAATTGAATTCATGTGAGAAGTAAAAAAGTGTCACTCCTAATTTGATGCTAAAGATAAGTCAGAATTCATTTTACTATTTGGCATTTAGGCAAATTGGAATATTTTCTAAGATTTGATAAAAAAAGGGAATTTTCTATTGGGTTCTCTAGTAGTGAGAAAGGGGGAAGGCGCCCCCCCAATATCACTTGCTGGAGAGGTCAAAGATATCACTTTCAAAGAAGGTTTTGTAAGGAGTGGACACATAAATTAAAGTTTATTGGAGTAAAAGTTAAATCGGCTGAAAACATTTTACAAAAATTTATTAAAAGTCTCTCATTCTAGAAGAAAAATAGAGCGTGCTAAAGAATAGGGAATTTGAGTTAAGCTCCCCCACTTGAAAAAGAAGTAGGAGCTGCAGCTATATTGAGGGGCCTGGCAACACCCCTGGGTACCCCAAAGCCCCCACCTCCAGGCATGCGGATGACCCTCTCTCCTTTCAAACACCTGGGTCCTCAACCAGGCTCTGCAGTTGTGAGGAAAAAAAAAAGCCTCTGTACTTGGTAAGCCCAATTTTTCTACCAATAATTTTTGTATGGGATGAATTGGAAATGCAATTAATGTCATAATGTCATTGTGTTATTATAGTATCTCTAAATTGTAAAATCCTCTTATACTGTAAAAGTTTGAATGACCATTGTGAGCCAGAAATGTTAGATAAAGCAATTTTCATTCTGAATTTTGTTGAAACTAAAAGATGGAGAAAAGTTTTGTAAAACCAGCTATGGTACTTTATCAGTTCTGCTAATTCTGTCTTCTGTTTATTTCATGTGAATTGGATTTTTTATGTTATAAGATCTGACAATTTAAAGCTGTTATATTTGGGATACAAATAGGTAGTAATAATGCTGCTGATATTTATTGTGATAGCTGGTTGTTCATTTAACTTTTTGGCTATTCTGGAAATGTGCAGTGACTTAAAGTTATAATTTCCACATAACTAATGATGAAGTGAATGTACACAAGGAATTGGAAAGGCATTTTGTAGAATTCTTATTGAGCAAATGAGAAACTTGGGAAAAAAGGAAAATATAGGGATGTGGTTTTCAAGCTTGCTTCATCTAAGGATGTATTTATGTTAATTTGAAGGTTTATGGATCACCACATTCACCATCTATGTGAGATTCCAGAATGTAATTAATTTTTAGTGATAAGTTGATCAGGTGTGTGGCAAGAAGAAAATTTTAGTTCTGTGTAACTTCAAAAACTTGATTTTTAAGGTCACCAGATTGGTAATTCATTTGTTTTTATTTCAATGTTCAAATTTAAGAACATGATAATTGTTTATGGTATTGTTACTGGTAAAAAGTTGTATTATCTATGCTGTATAAGAAGCAGTTTTCTTAAAGTCTTGGAGTATTGTAATTTGGGAAATCATAAGTTTCCTAGTCTGTCTTTGTTTAAAAGGAAGTTTCAGTTAAGACTGTTTAAAATTTGTAAGATTGTTAACTAAGTTATTTTGGCTACAATTTTAATGTTAAAATCTAAAATTGTTAATTGATTACTGTATGTGGAAAGGAGGAGATTGGATGAAAACTTTATTCTGACTAGTTCTGCCCATTCTGAACAGTCCTCCTGCTTGTATGAGAATTGGTTAAGCGGGGGCATCATTATTAGCCCTTCCCCCAGTCTCTCCTCCTTAGAATTCATATACATTTTCCTTATGTTGTAAAACTGCCAAATCCCCTAAAAACTATCTCTATTAGGCAAGGTCATTCAGCCTGTGAATTTATTTAAGTGTAGTTTTAAATGAACCTAACTTGCTAAGAAGTTGCAAAGATTAGAAGGATTTCTATCAATTGGCTTTTAGATTTCAGAAGGAAAGATGGTAAATGGAATTCTTTACATTTGTGAGACCTGATGAATCATCATTGCTTAGTGCAACTCCATGAAAATAAAAATAACTAACTAGCTCTAAGCTGTGATCGGTGAAGCTTGTTGTTTAAGGTAAAAGACACTTGGGACCATAACTAAATTTTATTTTGAGTTTGAATTTGGGTATAGTTGTCTGCATTAAATCAGTATCTCGGAGAAAATGCCACAAGCTACTCAGAGGGAATGTGATCCTGTACTGCCGATAGGTGGAAGTCTACATTTGGTAAAGGCCGAAGGGACAATCTTAGCCTCTGTCTGGGATGGGATCCCTCCTGGCTCAGTTTACCCATGGAATTCCTTTGAAAAGGAATGTTTCCCACCTATTCCTGAGTCTAGCTATAAGATGGAACAGATACTGCATGGTTGGATATCTGTGACTTTACCTGAATTTAAACAGAGTCAAGGATGTTTTATCCTGTCCTATTTGGAATGTCACATGTCCCTGCTTTTTTCCTTCTATAGCAAGTTTCCATGATCAGAGCACGTAGTCAGTAACAGATATGGGTTCTTTCGTGTAAGCTCACTGGAAAATCTATTATTTTTCATTTGGAATTGGAACATGTGCAGAAAGTATGCAAATTGCTTAAGATCATTTTTAAAAGTTTTCAACTAACTTTCTTCATAAAAGTTTAGTGATCAATTATAAATCTTGAAACTGTTTTAAAAGAAGGGAAAATACTTTCAGAAGAAATTTTCAAATCTCTAGTGTAATTTTAAGAGGCCTTTAAAACTTTCTTATTACTAAACTAATGTAATGAGTTGTGAAAACAGAAGAGATCTGGCTATTTTGATCTGAATTTGTAGTTGTTTCATGCTCTAAGCAAAAGTTAACATTTGTAACTGAATGTATGTTAAGGATTCAATTTCTGAATT
The DNA here is from genome assembly GCA_011680675.1 of Gymnobelideus leadbeateri. Taxonomy (NCBI): domain Eukaryota; kingdom Metazoa; phylum Chordata; class Mammalia; order Diprotodontia; family Petauridae; genus Gymnobelideus; species Gymnobelideus leadbeateri. The sequence continues at coordinate 62,690 of WOXC01004171.1, forward strand.
ATCTCTTCCTTCCTGAGTGAATCTGTATTCACTGTTATATACTGTATACTGTATATATAATCTGTGTACCCAGCTTCCTATGAAACATAGATCTACCCAAATGATTTTGGGTCCCAACTATTTAAGGGGGAGATGATCAGGTCCTTGGATTCTCAGCTTTGACTTCCTTGAGCAGCCGGCATTTGAAATTTTCTCAGAGCTCAGAACTCAAGGCTGAGAAAGTCCAGACCATTCCCTAACATATGGAAGATTACCACCTATTCTTCCTTTAATCTGGGAAGACCTAAAAGCTGAAATCACTAACTCTTCCCTTATCAAGTTCCTTCAGGGTCTGCAGGCGATTTAGAAAAAAAAAAAAAAAACTCCTTCCTTCAGCTCTCCTGATCCTGATCCCGATCCGGAGCTCTGCCTCAGCTCACCTGTTTCAACCTGAGGATTCTGTTCTGGTAAAAAGAAATTCATGGTCTGGAGCAGAGGTGGAAGGGACCACACATCAAGATCCCCACTACACCTACTGCTGTCAAAGTGGACTCTATCCCCACATGACAACATTACACCAGAGTGAAGCCTGCTGTCACCTCAGAATGGAAAACAGAAGTCCATGAGCACCCCCTAAAGCTAAGACTATCCGATCCTCTCCCTGATTCCCCTTTTACCTCCTTGAGTGGCCCCCCACAATCCCCATCATTCCCCAGCTCCACTCTACCCTTCCCTCTTTGATTTGTCACTTTGCCCTTCCTGAATGTCAGACACAAATCCACTCACCCTTTCCTTGATATGTAAAACAGGCAGCCCAACCTTCCCTTAATTGATTTGTAAAACAGAGAACTCCACCTTGCTTAATCTGTAAACAGGCAGAACCCCCACCCCTTGCTTACCCTTGATTAATCTGTGGGTGGGAGACCCAGCCTAGGGTTTCACCACCAGTGGGAAATTCAAGTGTACACTGACCAATCATTGGAGTTTCAGCCTACATCACTGTAATTTCAGCTTAAGTAACCTAGTTAGGAACCTCCTTTGTTAAAGGCAGTACAGTTATGTTGGTAGAAGAATATGTAGTATGTAGAAATATGAAGGAAAGTGAAATAGTCTGAGTAATGGCTTATGCTAGCCCATCCTCACCCCATTTCTGGTCAATTTTCTCTTACATATTTTTGGCTCTTGCCTGCTTAACCTCCTTGCTAGGTTTATCTCTTCTAGGCTCAGTGCTTTCTATCTGTAGATGATTGCTCAGACTGAGTACCAACTGTTGCCCGAAGCTGCTACTCATCACCCCTTGGACCTAGCATCGGCCAGATTCCAGACATTGGCCATGGACCCCACCCCTTGAACGATGGAACCCTGTGAGGCAGGGACAGCTCTACGCCCCTTCCCAGCGAGAAGCAGTTCGGGAAGCTGAGACCATTGCCCCTTGTCCCCAAATGATTTTGGGTGCTATCTGTTTAAGGGGGGAATGATGGGGTCCTTGTGATAAATATATGTCTGTAGTATCAATCTGTAACATCAGTTTGTAAATGGGGTGCTTTGGGATCTATGTCTGTAAAATCAATTTGTAAAAGCAGTCTGTAAGATCACATTTCCACCCCACCCCCCCAACCTCAGAGCATTGACTCTGCCCCTTCCCCCTCCCAGCACTCTGCCCAGCAAAAACTCATGACCTGTTTATCTCTGCTTGAAACAATAAGTTATGTAAATGCTATCTCCCTTAGTTAGAGTGGCCAGCCCCACCAGAAATTCTTCAATACCTTATCTATAGGGTAACTCCTTAGTCAATCATATACCCACACTGTCTCTGATGACCTTGGTGGGAGGCAGACTGGGCACTCTTTAGTGACGTGTCAGGCCTAAAACCACACCTCCAGCTAGACCCCCTCTTGAGCTATTTCCCAGTGAATCATGGGCAATACACCTGCGCAGTTGATATTAAAAGTGTATGGTCCTTTGAGCACTGACCACTCCTTAACTCCTCCCAGATCCCACCCTTACTCACCTAGTTAGCATAATTGACACCTTAAAACTATGCCTGCGGCCTCTGGGAGTTTGCAGGTTCCATAAGAATCTAGCCCGCTGTTCTCTACAGTGTAACAATAAACTTTACAATTTCGGCTTCAAAGTCTGCTTGAGCCTGGTGAATTCCTTCCAGACTGGATGCCAAGAGAGGTATCCCTGGCAGAACCACTTACCCTCCCCCCCTCCTTATCACCCTTCCCTCTTCAATATCACTAATATGATTAATTAATTAAATAAATTTAAGCAGTGGGGGAGATGGAGCACACACAGAGAAATCTAGCAAGGAGACACAAATAAGGAAAGGTCATGTTTATGAGACAACTTACACTTCTGTGACTGTAGGTATTAATGTATTCATTTTCTGCACGAATACTCTGTGCCACAAAAAAATCCTGCTTTTCTGTTAATTACTGAATAACTGTTTTTGAGATTCCCTCCCCTGATTTTCTACTAGATAAATCAGCTTTTCTTCTTCTCTTTAAGGAATGAAATGATGACTATTTTAACCTCATGTTCACCCTTAAACAAGTGCTCAATGTTACACTATTAAAGTGACAAGAATTTCCCTTAAATCAGAGAACCGCCAAGTTCCTTACGATGGATTTCATGGTCAAAACAGAAGAGCCTAGACATTTCCTCTCTCAACTGAATTCTGTCTCATCCAATCTGATCTCAAAATCTTATTATTAGAAAAATCAATTTATACACATTTTCTTGGATCTCTTTAGGATATAGACCTATTTAATTATTTATTGCTAGGTCAATGGTGATGCATAGTTTTATAACCCTTTGGGTATAATTCCAAAATGTTTTCCAGAATGGTTAGGCCAGTTCACAAGTCCATTAACTATTCATTACTGTACTTCTTTTCCCCTTATTCCCCCTAGTATTTTTCATTTCTGATTGTATGAAGTGGTAGCTCAGAGTTGTTTTATTTTATATTCCTCTAATGGTGATTTAGAGCATTTTTTTATATGACTATAGATACCTTAGGCTTCTTCTAATGAAAACTTCCTGTCCATGTCCATGGCCACTTATTGCAGTGGGGAAAAGATGGAAAGAGGAAAAAAATAAAATTAATTAAGTATGACCGAGTAATTAAATTTAAAAAACAAGGAATAGTCTACCTGTCAGATATATGAACAGGAGAATACATGACTAAATAAGAGAGAGAGAGTATTATTAAATACTAAAGATGTAATTTTGATTATATTAAATTAAAACACTTTTGTACAAACAAAAAATTACCACCAACATTAGAAGAAAGCAGAAATCTGGGAAACAATCTTTAGAGCAACTGTCTCTGATAAAGAACTGCTTTCTCAAATATATAGAAAAAATGTGTCGAATTTATAAGATTACAGACCATTCCCCAGTTGAGAAATGGTCAAAGATATAAACAGGCCATTTTCAAATATGGAAATCAAAGCTATCTATAGGCATATGAAGAAGTACTCTAAATCACTTTTGATTAGAGAAATATAAATTAAAACAACTCTGAGGTACCATCTCACAACAAACAGATTGACTGATATGACCAAAAAAAAGGAAAATGATAAATGTTGAAGAGGGTGTGGGAAAACCGGGACACTAGTGCATTGTTGGTGGAGTTGTGAACTGATCAAACCATTCTGGAGAGTAATTTGGAACTATGCCCAAAGGGCTTCCAAACTGTGAATACCCTTTGATTCAGCATTACAACTACTAAGTCTATACCCACAGAGATCAATAAAAAAAGGAAAAGGGACCTACATGTGCAAAAATATTTATAGCAACCTTTTCCTTGGTGGTAAAATACTGGAAATTGAGGGAATGCCCATTAATGGGGGAATGGCTGAACAAGCTGTAGTATATGAATGTAATGGAATACTATTGTGAAAAAAGAAATGAACAAGAGTCCAGAAAAAACTTAAAAGTCTAGTACGAACTGATGCAAAGTGAAAAGGAGAACCAGAAAAACATTGTACACAGCATCAGCAGATTGTGTTATGACCAACTCTGAATGTCTCAACTCTTCTCAGCAACACAATGATACAAAACAAGTACAAAGGGCTCATGAAGAAAAATGCTATAAACATTCAGATAAAAAACTGAACACAGATCAGACCATATTTTTTTCACTCTATTTCTTTTTTGTGGTTTTAATCCCTTTGATCTGTTTCTTTCACAACTGTAACTAGTATGGAAACATGTTTTAGATGATATCACAATATAACCTATATCAAAGTGTCTGTCATTTTCAGAAGACAGGAAGGTAGAAAGAAAAGGAAGGAGGGAGAAAGAGTTATTTTTCCCTTTCCATTTATATAAAGAATGAGTGAGTTCCATCCTCAAAACCAGTAGTATTATAGAAATATCTCTTAGTTCTACTTCACTAATAATCATTCCTCAGTATTTAGGTACCCTCTCAGCTCTTCACTTAACATTTAATTGTGAAATCCTTTAATATGCATCACTCCATAGAAACAATGAAGAGGGAGTTTATATTCTTGATGAATTAATCACACCAATTTCCTAAGAGCTACTAAGTGTACTTGGACAAATGGAGAATCCAATCTTCTTGGCAGTGAAGAGAGCCTACTAGTTCTGTGCCCCTGGCCAACTCACTTACCATTTCATTCCCTTTGATTTCTCAATTTTAAAATGGTAATAACAACAGAACCTATTTTTAGCAGAGTTATGAAAATTGAATGAGATCATACTTTTAAAGTGGTTAGCACAGTGCCTGGCCTATAGTAGATGCTAAATAAATGCTTATTCCCTTCTCTTTCTCCAATCCTCCAGAGAAGGCAGAGGGTAGCCATTGGAGCTGATAGAGTTTAGGGGGTTCAGGTGAAGAGGGAAGGGTGATAAGGAGGGGGGGAGGGTAAGTGGTTCTGCCAGGGATGCACCCTGGCATCCAGTCTGGAAGGAATTCACCAGGCTCAAGCAAACTTTGAAGCCGAAATTGTAAAGTTTATTGTTACGCTGTACAAGGATAGCGGGCTAAGATTCTTATGGAACCTGCAAACTCGCAGAGGTCTCAGGCATAGTTTTAAGGTGTCAATTATGCTAACTAGGTGAGTAAGGGTGGGATCAAGGAGGAGTTAAGGAGTGGTCAGTGCTCAAAGGACCATACACTTTTAATATCAAATGCGCAGGTGTATTGCCCATGATTCACTGGGAAATGGCTCAAGGCGGGGCTAGCTGGAGGTGTGGTTTTAGGTCTGACACTTCACTAAAGAGTACCCAGTCTGTCACCCACCCTATAGATAAGGTATTGAAGAATTTATGGTGGGGCTGGCCACTCTAACTAAGGGAGATAACATTTACATAACTTATTGTTTAAAGAAGAGATAAACAGGTCATAAGTTGTTGCTGGGCAGAGTGCTGGCAGGGGGAAGGGGCAGAGCCAATGCTCTGAGACTGCGGGTGGAAATGTGATCTTACAGACTGGTTTTACAAATTGATTTTACAGACATAGATCCCAAAGCACCCCACTTACAAACTGATGTTACAGATTGACACTACAGACATATATACATCACAAGGACCCCATCACAGGGACCTCTCATGGACTGAAGTACAGGAGAGGGCTGGATTGAATAAAAAGACTCAAGCATTCTTGAAATCACAAAGTGGTAAAGGTTTATTATAACACTAATATGGTGGGCAGAGCTCCTTAAGGAACTTACCACTTAACAGGAATAATTCTAAAGCATATATAGAAAATTAGTGAATTATCTGGCAGATAAGTTAATCAGGGGATAATTTACAACCTTGGTCACAGGTGTCATTCATTCATTACTGGAAAGCAGAGGAAAAGGTTACTAAGGGGTGTATTTTTAGTCTGTACCTCTGTCACAAGACACCTTTGAGAGCTGAAGTCTATAGCTGGACCAGTGGGTTGTATTGTTGTACACAACTTCACCTCCCCTTCCCCTAATTCATCTGTAAAGCAGACAACTCCACCTTTCCCTCCCTTAATTGTTCTCTAAGCAGGAACAACTCCACCCTCCCCTTCCCCTAATTGATCCTCGCTGGGAGTTTCAGCTTAGGGTACACTTCAGGCATTTCAAGGTCGGGGAGAGGCTGGGCCTTCCCCAGGTGGAGACTCTCCAGAGCCCTCCTTGTGAGCATTGGGGGAGGTGGGGAGGTGCAGAGGTGGGGAGGTGGAGAGGTGGGGAGATAGGGAGGTAGGGGCCCGCTCTTGGAAATCCCTTCCCTCTGATCAAAAAAAAAAAAAAAAAAAACAGGCAGGATAGATCTCCTGCCTGACCAATTAAAGCCAATTAAGTGTGGAGTTTTGTGATTGGCAGATTCAAAGCTCACTTTCAAAAGGTTCACCAAAATTCTCCCTGTTGTTGTAATATTTTGAAATTTTTAATTTGGGAAAGTTACAATTTCTTTATAGTCCTGGTCAGCCTGGAATTATAATGAAAGTTAGAAAAACAGACAAAATATCTTCGAAAATTCTAAGAATTATTAAGAAGTGGGAAATAGAATATTGGGATTGTTTAAAAAACAAACAAGTTTTTTGCTATCTCAGCTTGACTTGTTCCATGAATTTGTAAGAGGAAAATTAATAGCCTTTGTGAAATACTTGTAATCAGAATTGCATAGTGATTGTAAAATATAATGACTGTCATATGTTGGTATCTCTCTAACTTTGAACCCATGCCAGAATTGATAAGGTCAATTGTTGTATAAGTTATTTAATGTCATTTGATATTCATTGTTATTTTATTTCCATCTTTCTGAGACTGTATTGTTTCTAAAAGTCTATTTAGCTAAGTGGAATTAAGAAACATTTTTGAAGTAGGAACAGTATTACAGTTATTTTTTTTAAATCTTAATTTTGCATTGTATGTGTATTGGGTTTTTATGTTATAAATTTTGTTAAGCTTATATTCAGGTTACAAACAGGCAATAATGCTGATATTTCATTTAAAGTTTTGGCTATTAAGAAAATATATGTAGTGGTTTAAAGTTATGGAGTTATAATTTATCTCCTGTGTAAAGAGGTTTGGAATGAATTTACCTAACATGAGCAATGGGATAGAAGCATGTTTTAAATACATAACATTTGGGACATTGTACGTTTCTAAATTATGTAATTTGGAAAAATTATGAACTCTGTTGTTAAAAACTATTTTCTTATTACTATTCTGAAGCTGTTAAGTCATCAAAAGATAATAGTTATATATGTGTCGACTTGATGTATGTGAATATACATACATCTTGGGAAATTTATATTAGGAGCATTTTTACACCAAATTATTTTTGGGAATTCCCATATTTGAAGGTTTAAATTTGTGGATAATATTTCATCTTTGAAGACCATGGGTATTAGAACTCAGAAATGTATGGATAAGGCTTTTACACCAGACTACTCACCTGGGGGAAAGAAAACTGTCTCCTCTTGAAAGAAAGGTACTATCTAAATGAGCACCTGTCTAGCATTCTGATTCGATGCAAAAAAAATGCAAAAAAAAAAAAAAAAGGACCAGTGGGGGTCAGAGTAAGAGGATTACAACCAGGGAAACATGGGGAGGTCAATTTCACTGAGATAAAATCACATATGCATGGCTACAGGTATATCCTGGTATTGGTGGATACAGTCTCTGGGTGGGTAGAAGCATTCCCTATGAAAAATGAAACAGCCCTCAAAAAAGTAAGGAAATTGTCTCTCAGGTTGAGATCTGACCCATGAGAATTGGGTCAGATCCTCAGACTCTCAGCTTTGACTTCCTTGAGCAGCTGGCATTTGAAATTTTCTCAGAGCTAGGAACTCAAGGCTGAGAAAGTCCAGACCATCCCCTAACATGTGTTTGGAAGATCACCACCCATTCTTCCTCTAATCCGGGAAGACTGAAATCACTGAAGACTGAAATCACGCTGAAATCACTAAGTCTTCCCTCATCAAATTTCTACAGAGACTGCAGGCGACTCAGAAAAAAACTCCTCCCCAACAGTCCTCACAGCCCTCCTGATCCCAATCCCGAGTTCAACCTCAGCTCATCCATTTCAACCTGGAGATTCTGTGCTGGTAAAAAGAAGTTCATGGTCTGGAGCCAAGGTGGAAGGGACCACACATCGTGATCCTCACTACACCCACTGCTGTCAAAGTGGACTCTATTCCCACGTGGCTCCATTACACGAGAGTGAAGCCTGCTGTCACCTCAGAATGTAAAGCATAAGTCCACGAGGACCCCCTAAACCTAAGACTTATCCAATCCTCTCCCTGATCCTACTTTTACCTCCTTGCACGGTCCCCCAAAATCCCCATGGCCCCAGACCAAGATATAGCTGGGTGGTAACCACAGGAAATGGACAATCCTGGACTTTCCAGAACCTGGAGCACATACAGCTCCCCCTCAACTCCCTTTCCCTGACCCCCAAACTGGACTATTTGGGGCCCCACCAGCAGATGCAGGCTACCTGCCCTGTTCAGACACAGGATACCCATGCACGTGTGCTTGCGTCACAGCTTACCACCTCCCTTCTCCTATTCCCTGGTTCCTCCCTGTGCTACAGGGCAGGCAGTAGTGGGGAATCGGACCCATTGTTCTGAATGCATACAATCGGGTCTGACCCCTGGCAACTCATGCTCAATCTCACCATTCAAAACCCCTCTAACCCCACCTGGGGAGTCCTGGTTTCTTGGGTTCTGGGAATCATAGTCCCTGAGGAGGAGGAGGGAGGGCAGGTAGGAAAGACAGTAGTACTGACTGTAACCAAGAAGCCTTCTGTGCCCCTCCCCAGTCATCATCCCATTGCTTAGCTATCCCTGCCCCAGTAGGGAACACCAATGTCCAAATCACAATACTAGCTGTCACCACATGGGCCCTGGTCAGGTCATAGGCCCCCCACCCCATCTTCAAAGATTCAGAAATCTCACAATTATCAGGTCCCCTTAATTACCCTTCTGTCAGCTGTTCATAAAACACAATAGCACTGACCAAAAGTTGGGAAAAGATTGCTGGATCTGTGTTAAACCCCAGCCTCCTTACTATGTAGGGGTGGCACTAAATGCCTCAGTCACCCCTACTTCCAACAAAGAGAATTGTGAGTGGTACCACCCAAGGCTCACCCTCGTGGATGTATAGGGAACAGGTTTCTCCTCATATCATCCAGCACTCCTTTATCCAGCTCTCAGTATAGCTCAATTTGTGGACAAATCCATGAGATTCAGGCCTCTAGCTCAGACTACTTTCCTGCCCCTCTAGGAGCCTAGTGGGCATGCCATCATGGCCTTACCCTCTATATCTCTGCTACAGTGTTCCTCAGAAAACAACACACTGAGGGCCCCCTGTGTATCCTAGTGGTCATAATTCCCCGGGTCACCCTTCTCCCAGGTGAACAAGGTTGGCATTACTTTTTCCCAAGAGGGCAACTGAACCATCACCGAAGGCGGGCAGTGCCACTCCTCATTCCAATCTCAGTGGGCTTAGGCCTTGTGGGTTCTGCAGTGACTGGGATGGTAGCCTTGCTTAAGGGGGAGGCCAACTATCAGGCCTTAAGGACACAGGTAAATATTGACCTCTCACACATAGAGGAGTCCATCTCAGCCCTCAAAAGACAGGTGTACTCTCTGGCAGAGGTGGTTCTCCGGAACTTCTTTCTCTTAAACAGGGTGGCCTATGTGTAGCCCTTGGTGAGGCTTGTTGCTTCTATGCAAACAACTCTGGAGTGGTGAGGGAGAGTCTGAAATTGGTACACCAGAATATTGCTAATAAAGGGAGCTAGAAATTTTTGAGAATTGGTATCAGTCCCTGTTCCCCTGGAACATCCCCCTGGCTTACTAATACATTGGTATTAGCCTGGTTATTAGTATTAGTATTAGCCTCCGCTCCTCCTAACCATAGCCCTAATTATAGGACCCTGTCTCATTAATTGCTTTCTACAGTTTGTCAAGTCCCCTGTTAATGTTAATTATCAGGGGTCCCCACTAACATCCTTTAGGAACATAATTCGGTAACCTAGATGATGTTACCCAAGCCATGTCAAAGGTTTGACATACCTACAAGGAAAAGTAGGAGGGAAGGAAAGGAGAAATCTAGACTCACTGGCCCAGCAAAGCTTATTGGTCTTCTCTACCACGAAATTCTACCATTCCACACTTATTGTCTTATTCTCAACTTTTTGCTGTTCTCTCTTTTTCCCATCCCCCTTCTCTTTCCAGCTAGACTCTGATGTTAGTGATCTTGGAGTATTCTTGAAAGGCTGATGCCCTAGGGACTGAGATGTATGAAAATCTCTCTCGACTCATTGCTCAAATATTACCTTCCTTTCACCCTGCAGACTCTTCTACTTCCACCAGTTCTGCAACCTTGACTGACACTGATCAAGCCACACCCTGTATCCCCCCACTGATTAGGGAAAGTTCTTATTAATATCCACTTCAACCAATTCCATCCCAATATTCCATTTTAAAGCTGTCTGCCCTTCCCCTGTGCTCTCTGAGATGTCTCTTCCATACATAATACACTAGGTTTCATCTTAAATGCTTTCTTCTACTCTTTCCTTTCACCATCTTGCCTTCCCTCAGACCTGGCTCCCTCCTGATGACACAGCTTCACCTCTTCTTCCATATGAAACTTGAAGGGATAAAAGAGCTCAGATCTTCTCAGGCGGCCATCTGAGACCTAGGGAATATTTTTCCCTCTCATATCCCTGAATAGCTAACCAGGTCTATGACTAGGATCCTCAGCAGGAACATCTTCTACAGCAGAACCTCCTACCTACCTTGATGCAGTTTAGGGGTTCTGATAGGATTTAGGGATGCTGTGACCTCCAAAATGTCAGGGTACAGAACTGCATCTCCTAGAATGAATTCACAGACACAAACCATCTTTCTGTCAAGTGAAGTTTATTGTAACACCAATGAGGCAGGTGAAATGCCTTAGGGAACTTGCAACTTGATGAGGATAGTGCTAATGCTTATATACGAAAGGAACAGGGAAAGGAAGATCAAGCATATTAATTAGGTGGTAGGGGGTGGGATTAGGGAGTGGTCTGTATATGCAAGTAGCCTGGGTGCTGGGGTGTTGGAATGTCTGGGAAAATGCAGGGAGTCAACAGAGATAGCTTTGATGAGGGGAGAATCTAGTTCTGTTTATACTATTGTTTCCCAGAGGCATGGCTGTTGGGTAGGCACCAGAGACAGCCCTTAGGCTGGCACCACTCTATCTGTGCTGATATCAAAGAAATTACAGGATCAGGTCTGTGTGTGTCTATGACAGCTACAGATTTTCTCACAGGCATGCCAGGTTACTTCCAAAGACATGATCTTTATATGGGAACCATATCACAAGCACTCCATAAGAATGATATTCCATTTTCTTCTCGAGCTCAATTTACACATGAGGAAACTGAGTCAAGTAGGGTTAAAATGTTATACCCCAATAAAAGTGAGATAGAAGATCCACAAGATTAGGTTTAAAAAGTGGATTTTATTACCGTGGAACTGTAGGGGTACATGGTCACCCAAATCAGACAGTGCTTTGGCACAGACATTGTATTGGTTTTATAGAGGTTCCATAGCCAGGTTACTTAAGCTGAAACTACAGTGATTGGTCAGTATACATTTTAATTTCCCACCAGTGAGAAACACTAGGCTGGAACTCCTGCCCACAGATCAATCAAGGGAAAGCAAGGGGTAGGGGTCCTGCCTGTTTACAGATCTATCGAGGGAAAGCAAGGGGTGGGGGTCCTGCCTATTTACAGATCAATTAAGGGAGAGGAAGGTGGAGTTCTCTGCTTTACAAATCAATGAAGGGAAGGGCAAAGTGGAGTAGTGTCCAACAAAGTAACTTGCCCAGAGCCACACAGCTAGTACATTTCTGAGGCCAGATTTGAACTCAGGAAGAGGAGTCTTCCTGACTCCAGGCCCAGTACTCTATCCACAATACCACTCAACTTTCCTGTACTTTACACTTAGTAATACTTACACTTACTAAGTACTCTCAGGATACCTGCCAAGACCACCCCTATTGTTTTACTATTAGGAGGAACCCCGGTTTCCAGCACTAAGGTCTAGTAACCAAGCTGTGCCCTGAGGTTAGCATAACAGCAATACTTATGTTAAGCTGAACAGGAGAGGGACCTGGATGTAATTTCTTAAGTGTATTTAATGAGTATAGAATCAAATCAGACATCCCTGGACAGGGGCAGAGCTAGAGTATTTAAAGACAAAAACCACAAAGCAATGGTCTGCTTTGTGTGAAAGCAGGAACGCACAGAAGCAGAGAAAGCAATTGGTTAATACTCAGTTTAAGACCTCATATGGAATATGATTAGGTTTCAATTTCCCAGACCAGGGCCAGTGGTTATGAATTGGGAGATTTCCAAGAGATATGCCTTAGGCAGCTATTCTTAGTGAGTGGAGGCTTTTCTGTGTCAGGGTTTAACTTCAGTGAAGAAGAGAGCACAGGGGACTGGGACAAGATGGACAGTGAATTGGAATAGGCTACAACACTTACACTCACACTCTGGATGAACCAAAGCCCAGAACTTTTTCTCACCAGCAGTGGGTAGTCCCTGAGTTGGTAAAAGCAGGAACCTGCAGGAACCAAGTTCTGTGCCAGAAGCCTTGCTATGAACCAAACTTGCCTCATTGTTGCTGTTACCTTCTTGATAATTATATCAAGCCTTAGCCTTCATGAAGTCGGTCTCCTCAGTGTCAGAGTGTCTAGTTTTCCTCCAGTGGAATAAAGAAGTTTTTTTGTTTGTTTATTTTTTTTTCTGATAATCACTGTTAGCTCTTAGATTTTCTTTTATTTTCCAGAGTTAACAGGGTTGGTTTCTAACCTCTGGAGCTCTTTGGTCATTGATTTTCAGGGTTTGCCATACTTTACACTTAGTAAATAATTAGAAGACTGCAAAGATTACTTAATGAAGGGAGTAAGCTCCCTCTTCACCTTTCTTAGTGATGGGGTACAGGCTCTGGGAAACCCCTTGAACTCTGATTGAATCTTCCCACTAGATGATGCATTTGCCTGAGACCATTTGCTAGGCCCAAATCTCTTACTCTTACTAGCCTAGCCCTCCATTTTCCATCTACTTTCCACCCTTGATCCTATCAAAATATCTATACCCAAATCTGTTACCCTTAACCTCTGTCATCTCCTAGTAGCTTTTATCTATTTACAACCCTTAATCTCTTTACTGGAGTCTGACTTAATTTATCTCCTCCTCAAGACCCTCCCCAAACTCCACCTCTAGAACACCCCTAGATCCCTCCCAAAATCTTTCTGTATATAAGATGCATCTTGCCTCTGTGAAGGGGCTGAGATTTATCTAGGGCAGGCTCTCCCTGGACAGATTATTCTGTCCTATTTGTCAATACAAGTTCATAGATACTTAGGCTCCTTCAGAGTCTACCCATTATGGTGGCTCTTTCTTTAAACTTCACTTTTCTGTGGATGAGAGAAGACCTAAATCGCATGCGCCCAACAGGAGCCAGTGTGGTAGTGTTTTGGGTTCTCATGCACCCCTAAACATTAAACCTCAACATTACGGCTACATACTGACACACTGAGTTCAATGTAAGTAAATGAGGGGCTGGACTGGGAATTTCACTGCTGAGGGGTGGTTCCAGTGAGGGGGGGTTGACAAAGGGATTTTTCTACTGAGTCACTCATTGTGAGAATAGCAATTCACACCTTCTTCCTATAAATGAAAAAGGAGTGGAGATATCTGGGAAATGTTTATAAACCCCTACTAGTGACACTGGGTTAAGAAATTCCTGCTCAGAGCCTAGATTACAGCTAGAGCTGTGTTTCTGACTGAGAAACCTAGCAAGATATCAAAGGTAGGTTTATTCCTGAGGAAATGCCCATTTTCTTTCAGACTGAGGAGAGAACTAGCCTGTTGTGGGGACTTAGAATCACTAGAGATAATGGGGTTTGCATCAGTGCCTGTGACTTGGTCATAACTCTATAACCATCATCAGGTTTTATGTTTAAATTTCACTTTACTCATCTGTGGATCACAGGTATTTTAATACCTACAAGATCCTAAATCAGGTAGACTGTTCAAATGTTTTAATACATGGAGACTGGCAACAGGTCTTGAGGTTGGGTGATATTAAAGTTAGAACAGACCAGGTCAGAAGGGGAGAAGTGTCCTGATTCTAATTCAGTCATATTGGTCTGGAATGGAAATGCAGATTTGAAGATCTTCCCTGCCCCTAGGCCCTTTGATTGGCTTAAGAGACTTTGATGGACTTAAGTGACTCTGAGAACCTTCCTTGATTTGAAAATATATTCTGCCCCCAATAGGCTGAATGTGGTCACATGGAGCCTGTGGTAGGAGGCTTGGTTTTTAGGAATGACCACACCTTGATGCTGTGTGATTGGGCAGTGGGTCAAGAGGGTGGTTACATTCTCTGACCCAGGAGAAGGCTATATAATTCCTGATGTGAGGCTTTGCTTTGGGGCTCACTTTGAGAAGTGTTGTGTGATTTCACCAGATGAGACTCTGGGCAGCCATTGAGAGCCCCCTGGCTTTGAAAACCTAGATATTGATGCTTCCCTCTCTGGGAACTGTGAATTGGTATTGAGGTAATGGTTGGGCAGTTTGGAAGCCTGCCTGCTTGATCTGTTTGTTTCTCTGTCTTTTAAGTTCTGTCTGTATACTTTGAAGTTTGAAGTGCTGACCTTTTCCCCCTGAACTAGGTAAATGATATGTTTGATTGATTAAAGTAAGTTTGTTAAGCCCATTTTGAGTTGCTTTCCTTTAGAAAAGCAGATCTAAGAACCTGTGTTGGCAGCCACTCTGGGGATATTGGGGTGCTTACTGCTACATGGTCTCAATTGTCTTGGCTAGGGAGATTTGGGATAGTCAAATTCTAGGGGAGGTCCTGAACCAGCACCCAAAATCACTGGAGTGATTTGGAAGCAATAGCTTTCTTTGCCAGGTTCTACCTATACACTCAGTAAGTCAGGAAGCATCTATTAAGCATTTAGTGTTTGCCAAGCAGTGAGTAAAGTAGTGGGGATACAAAGATTCCATCTAACTTCAGATGGATGTCTCATTAGGGGCAGGAGAAGGATTCCAAAGTTATATCTAAGCTGTGACCCCTTTCCTATCAACTGTCGGTTCCAAATGGACACACATCGCTCTTAATCAAGAAAACCCATTTATCCAAATAGTAATCAGTAAAGGTATACACAGGCCAATATAAAAATCAAACAATACAGAGCAGAGGATCTCTTCACATTGGCAGTGAGGAAACTCAGAGAGAGATCGATCCCAACCAAGGGGAAAGTCCCCCTTTGGAGTTTTCCTGGCAAAGATACTCTAGTGGTTTGACATTTCTTTCTCCAGCTCATTTTACAGATGAGAAAACTGGAACAAGCAGAAGGTTAAGTGACTTTCCCTGGCTCAGACACCTAGAAAGTCTCTGAAGCTGGATTTGAACTCAGGCCTTCCTGACTCTAAAGTATCCTCCTATATTCACTGCACCACCTAACTTCCCTACCATTTCCTCTCCTGGTGTTTTCAACTTCACATGGGCTTGGACTCATACATCTTAATTCGTGAAGCTGGAAACCAGAAGTTTCTGAAGTGTCTTTGAACTTTTGAAGCTTTGAAAAAGGATTCGAAGAAAATCTCAGGTTTTCTTTGTTCTTGCCAACCTCATTCAGTCCCCTCATACAGGGCAGGTCTTTCATCTCCAGCAATAAAGAAGAGAGAGATAACAAGGGCAAAATAGAAGGGAAATGTACTTAAAAAGTTAATTAAAATTAATGATAATTATAACTCATTCCTTTTCACAATGACATAATTCCACAAAATTTTCTTCAAATTTTGAGAGCAATCAACTGTACCCTCTCCTCAGATGCTCCATCCTCTATTTCTTCCCTTTTTATAATCCATCTCCTAGAGAGAGGAACATACAGTGGTTGACTCCTCTTTCTCACCTGTAAATATTGTTTGAGCTAAACCACAGAAATACTGAAGGAAAAGTGATCCCCTCTCATCATCCCTTCAGGGTCAAAGGGTGGAGGTGGAGTAAAGAGTCTGGCTACCAGATAAAGGGGAAGTCATTAGCTGAGACCCCTGATAGAAGAATAAAGTTAAGTTTAACAGCCAAAATAGGTCTGGGTTGAGCAGCAATCGATTGAGCCCATTTTGCCATGCTGGCCAAAATTACTTTGACATTTAACCCTTCTCTCCACAGGGACAAGTGAGAAAATAGAAGTCTTTGCCCCAGGATCAGACATCACTTTGGGGACTTGGAAAAGAAATGCCCAAATCCAGTCCATTTCCATGGATACTGTTCAACCAGAAACAAAAGACTCTTGGACTCTGACATCAGAATATGAAGAAAACCAATAATTGAACTACTGGATGGTGATAAATTCAATCCAGTCACTTCCAGAATCCCACCCCAGACATTCCTACTTCCTATCCATGCTATCCTGGCTCTCTTGCTGCTTTTAATCACATGATGCTATGGAAATTCCTTCTAGAGACTCAATACCAACACCATGAAATGCATGCATGTATTCCCAGATTTGTACAAATCGTAGACTGATGAGGACTGGATTCTGGACCTTGCTCCTGCTCTTAACTACTAATGGCACCAGCAATTAGAACAGCTCCAACTATTCAGTAGACTGCCATGTTTCATGACTGCTGCAAGGTACATGGAAGTTTCATTTTCCAGTACCAGTCCTCCTCCATGGTCAGTTCAAAGACCAGCCAAAACCCTGAAGAGCTTTTGTCAGTGGTCTGAAGAGGGTTGTAACAGCTTTTCTTTATCTATGAACCTAGAGTAGAAATTTGTGAAGACATTCCCACCCTACTCTTTACAGAGGTGGTAGGGCAATAGTACCCTGAATATTTCTGCAGATGTTTTTCAATGTGTTGATCAGTTTTATTTTTTCCCCTGAAATAAATATTAGTTACGTAGAAGTCTTCTCTTGTAAATGATGGGAAAAATCTAGTCATGGAAAAAACAAAAGATCAATAAAATTATCTTTAAAAAACTACCATACTTGTCAAATAATTTGTCATTTTCTCTGTATGCCAGATAATATTTTAAAATATGAATGTTCATTCAAATCTATTCGAGTTCTGTTTACTTGAATCCTAAGATTAGAAATAGAAGAGCGGGAGAACATTTAAAGTTCTGAGGGTTTTTTAAGCCTAATTTGGATGTGCCAGCAAACTGATTGCCAGTTAAAATCATATTTAATTTGGAGTACAGATTCTTAAAAGGAGAAAAAATACTATTATTCAGGTATCAGATATCTACACCTCACAGTGCTCTCTTATCTCTTCTTTATTCATAAATTTTTCTCCATTATGTTAAGTCTCATGGGTAATCTGTTCCATCTTCTAATATTCATGTGATCTCTCCCTTTTATATCTAGCTCATAAATCCATTTTTGACCTTGTCTTGGTAAGTAGTATAGGATATTGGCCTATCCAATTTCTGCCAAACTGCTTACCAGCTTCCTGGACATTTTTTGTTCTTTTACCAAATAATGAATTCTTATCCCCAAAACTTAAATCTTTACTTTGTTAAGCCTAAGGTTCATATAATCATTTACTACTGTCTATTTTGTCGACTCTTCCACTGATCTACCTATTTTTTAGCCAGTACTAGACAGTTTTGATAATTACTGCCTTATGATATAGTTTAAGAGGTGGTAGACCTAAACCTCCTTTCTTTACAATTCTTACTTTGTTTTCCAAATGAATTTTGTTATTTTTTTCTCACTCATAAAAATAATTTTTTCATAACTTAACAGGGATGGCATTGAACAAGTAAATTAAATGAAATTGTCATTTACCATATGTAGTCTTGCTAATATTTTTTATGAGGATATTTGTTCTACAACAGTCCTGCAGGATTTCTCCTTTTCTATATGATAGTTCTTTGGAAGAAAGATGATTTCTTTGTTTTTATATGACCTTTGTTTCCAAATCTCTTCAGCTTTCCATACAACAATCCATCCTATTTCTCAATGATAAAAATCACCCAACATTAGCTTTCCTGGAAGTTAGGTATTTCTCAGCAATCTACACCAGTTTCTTTTCCTGGACCTGCAGGGTAAGAAACAGTGTTGTACCCTCCCTAGGCCACTAATTATTTTTGCTTCTCACAAAAGATTTCTGCAACTTCAAAGCCTTCATTTTGCGACAGTCCTCTCCAATTTCCCCTCTCAGACCACCACCCCCCCACTACCTTGTCCAATACTTGACATGATTTTTTTTTTAAATAAAGAACTATGTGAATAAAAAAGGAAATATGAGGCATGTTCTAGTTTATTAACCATTGTATAAGTCATACTTAAGGTTTTTTTAAGTCAATGAGGATAATTTTCAGAAAAAAAATATGGATATTCTAGGACTTTGGTCTTAGTGTTTATATTAGATTGTGAGACATTGATTTACATCTTCCACTGGATTGGAATTTCCTTTTAGGTAGGTTGCATCAAGTGAAATTTCTTAAATAAGTCTTTCAAAAATTAGGTGCAGTAGATCTAAGAAGATGGCGTAGATGTAGCACCTAGTCAACTCTTTTTTTTTAATTTTTTTTTTTTTTTTTTTTGCTTTTTGGTGGGTGGAAGGCAGGGCAGTTGGGGTTAAGTGACTTGCCCAAGGTCACATGGCTAGTAAGTGTTAAGTGTGTGAGGCTGAATTTGAACTCAGGTCCTCTTGACTCCAGGGCTGGTGCTCTATTCACTGAGCCACCTAGCCACCCAACACTCCGTTTTTTAAATAGATTTTTCTTTTCTTTTTTTTTTTAATTAAACAAATGCTTTATTAACTTCTGGTTTACATCATTCATTTCCACCCGATTATGAGTTACATTTTTCCCCCATTTTTTCCCTACCCACCACCCCAGAATAGCAGTCCCACTAGATGTCCCCTCATCCAATCTGCTCTCTCCCATATCTTCTCCCATATCCCCTTCGACTTTGCCATTAGGGCAAGGTGAATCTCTGAGCCCCAATGCCTGGACATCTTATGAAACATTTAATTTTAAGACCTCGAATTTCAGATCCATTCCCTTCCTCCCTTGTCACCCACTCCCTCTGAGAAGATAAGTAATTCAGTATGTGTTGTACATGTATAGCTATGCAAAACATTACCATAGTAGATACATTGTAAAAGACTGCTTATATTTCGCTCCCACCTATCTCACCTCCCACCTGGTCCATTCCCTACTTTGATCCTGTCCCTCTTTGATAGTGGGTACTTCCAACCTCCCCTCCCCCCAGAATGCCCTCTCCTCCATCATCCCCCCTCTCATCTCCCTTTCCCCTACTCAGGAGAGTGAGTGAGGATAAGATATTCCATTTAGTATGTATGTGATTCTCTCCTTGAGCCAACTTCAACGAGAATATGCTTTTGCCTTTTTGCCTTCCTGTTCTTCCCCTCCTCTGCAACTACTTCCCCTTGCCTCTTCTACATGAGATAGTTTACCCTACCCTGTCTCTCTCCATCTCCTCTTGCCACTTTCCTCTCTCACCTCTTGACTTCACCCCTTAAGAATCATCTCTTCCTTGGGGTGGCTAGGTGGCGCAGCGAGCAGAGCACTGGGCCTGGAGGCAGAAGGACCCGAGCCCGGATCCAGCCCCAGACACCCAACACACAAACAAAAACCCAGCCATGTGACCCCGGGCAAGTCACCCAACCCCAATTGCCCTCCAAAAAAAAAAAATCATCCTTTCCCATCAAATTCAACCTGTGCCCTCTATCCATGTATACCTGTGAACATATGCCATGTACCCTTCTTCAATTATTTTCATAATGAGAAAGGTTTCATCAAACACAGTTATTGTTTTTCCATGTAGGAATATAAATAGTCCAACTTTGATAAGTTCCTTTGGATTTCTTTTCCTTGATTACCTTCTCAAGCATCTCTTGCTTCTTGTGTCTGAATGTCAAATTTTCTATTCAACTCTGGTTTTTCCATCAAGAATGCTTGAAAGTCCTCTATTCCACTGAATGACCATATTTTCCCCTGAAACAAAATGCTCAGTTTTGCTGGGTAGGTGACCCTTGGGTTCAATCCCAGCTCTTTTGCCCTCTGGAATATCATATTCCATGCCCTTCGATCCCTCAGTGTAGAAGCTGCCAGGTCCTGTGCTATTCTGATTGTGTTTCCACAATATTGAAATTGTTTCTTCCTGGCTGCTTGTAGTATTTTCTCCTTGATCTGGGGATTCTGGAACCTGGCTATAATATTCCTGGGAGTTTTCTTTTTGGGATCTTTTTCAGGAGGTGACCTGTGGATTCTTTCAACCTCTATTTTGCCCTCTGGATCTAAAACATCAGGGCAATTTTCCTTGAGAATTTCTTGAAGGGTGATTTCTAGGTTCTTTCTTTGATCATGGCTTTCAGGTAGTCCAATAATTTTTAAATTATCTCTCCTGGATCTATTTTCCAGGTCAGTGGTTTTTCCCATGAGATATTTCACATTGCCTTCTATTCTTTCATTTGTTTGGATCTGTTTAATAGTATCTTGATTTCTCATAAAGTCACTAGCTTCCATTTGCTCCAGTCTAACTCTGAAGGAATGAATCTCCTCAGTGAGCTTTTGAGATTCT
Source organism: Gymnobelideus leadbeateri (assembly GCA_011680675.1). NCBI lineage: Eukaryota > Metazoa > Chordata > Mammalia > Diprotodontia > Petauridae > Gymnobelideus > Gymnobelideus leadbeateri. The sequence continues at coordinate 83,254 of WOXC01004171.1, forward strand.
TTTTCCATCTGGCAAATTCGACTTTTTAAGGCATTCTTCTCCTCATTACCTTTCTGAGCCTCTTTTGCCATTTGAGTTAGTCTATTTTTTAAGGTGTTATTTTCCTCAGGCTGTTGACTGTCATTTCATACTTTTCTTGCATCTTTTTCATTTCTCTTCCCAAATTTTCCCCCACTTCTCTTATCTGCTTCTTAAGGTCCTCTATGGCCTGTAGCCAGCTTGTATTTTCATTTGGGGCTTTTGGTGCAGGAGTTCTGACCTCACAGTCCTCCTCCATGCTTTGAGCCTCTTTGCCCTTAAAATAGGAGTCCAATGTTGAACTTTTCTGTTCATTTTGTTTCATTTGCCTAGGCATGTTGCCACTTAATTACTTGATTTTGGGGCTTGTTGCCACAGGAGGACTCTGCCACCAGACAGGGGAGCTTCCGCCCAAATGTGGGGTCTTCACAACTTCTGCAAGTTGGGTGGCCTCTGTAAAGCCTCCACCCACTCTGGCAAGTTGGATACCCACCCCAAACTTCCCCCCCAGACCACAATCCAGATCCAGGCAGTTTAAAGCTAAAGCAATTAACCCCCAGACTGATTGCTGGATCTCCCTACAATTCACAGACCAGGAGCTAGAGCCACCACTGACACTGCAAAATGGCTTCTGTGCAGCTGTTTCTTCAGCAGCTTTTTGCCCCAAGGGGAGGAAGCCACGTGTTCCCCAAATACTGGTCCCAAAGTCCATAGGGCACTAACCTCTCACTTTGTCCTAGGCATATCTGTGCTGATAATTCTGGAATCTCCACAATTGTTGGTGTTCTGGGGTCCCTCCAGCCAGCTGCTGGCCCAGTTGCCCTGGGGCTAAAACCGCAGACCTGGGCTCAGCTCTGCGCGCTGCGCACACTATGCTGCCTGCTCTCAGAGTGCTGCGCTGGCCGCTCCCTGCAGGGCTGCTTGGCTGTCCCCAGCAGGAGGTTACCTTCTCTGTGCCACTCTGTGGGTGCTGAGGCTCCAGAAATTGTTCGGAGTCCCATTTCACATTGTTTGAAATTTGTGTGGGGCAGAGCACATTGGAAATGCTGTTTCTACTCCGCCATCTTGGCTCCGCCCCCCTATGACTATCTAAATAGATTTTTCTAATAATAAGATGATGAGATCTGATTGGATGAGACAATCCAATGGAGAGGAGATGGCTGGGGTTTTTTGTTTTGCCCATGAAATGCATTCTGAGGAACTTGGCAGATGTCTGATTTGAGGGAAATTCTTGACAATTTTTTTTCTCATCTGCACCTAATAAATAGTATTTACATGAAATGACTCTCTACGAGGGGATTAGAGAAGAATGTCTGGAAAAATGTAAATGATGGAAAAACAAAATATATCAAAATATTTTTTAAAAGCTCCGAATATATAGCACAGTTTAATATTTTTTTCTGTATATTTCAGACAATACTTTAAAATAAAGATGATCATGCAAATTTGTGACAATTCTGTTTACTTGAATACTAGGATGTTATTGTTGTTTGTCCTTGGAGGACCAATGACATCAGGAAGGTGATTTCTTGATTTGCAAGTGAATTGGATTTAAGTGAGGCAAGGGTGTTCAAAGCCACCAGCCTCACTTTCTCCTGCAGAGTCATCTTGCCCCAGTGGAAAGACATAGATCAAGATGACTAGAGAAGGCCCGGAATACCTTGGCCTTTTTAAAACTAAGGTCTTTCCCAGGTGTTGGTTTGTCTGAGAAAATGTCTATTCAATGATTAAGGAGAGGTAAGAAATGAGTGGGAAAATGTCTTCTTTTACCAAGTAAAAAAATCAAATCAATAAAAATACATTCTGGGAGGGGAAGACCTTCAGGGTTTCTGTTCAAAACAGAAACAGAGGCTATTTACACTTACTCAGAGCTAATTTAGCATAACAGTGACCTTGTCCCCTAACAGGGACCTATTTTTGGCTAATCTGTGACACCCAGAGTAGTTTGGGTTAGGGCATGGTCAACTAACTCCATTAGAATCTTAATGGGCTTTATCAAAGCCTTGGTTTTCAATACTCTACTTCAAGAAAACATAAGGGAAACTACAAGAGGCAAGAGAGTTAGTTGTCCCAGTTATAAAGGTATAATAAATAAGTAGGGAAAAGGAAAAGAAAAGAAAATCCAATCTGTAAACCCTGAGCTGTCTTGTTAGATTTGAATTGTAGAAAACTATCCTTTTGGGTAAAGCACCCAGAGGTAAGATTATAATTTCCTAAGTAGACAGAGGAAGAGGATGGAGGGGAGGGAAGGAGAAAGGAGAGGGGGGAAAGGAAGGAAAGAAGCAAGGAAGGAAGCAAGGAAAGAAAGAAGTTAAGGGAAGGAAGGAAGAAAGGAAGCATTGCCCAACTGAAGAGGGTCACCATAAAATGATGATGTATAGGCAATGGGTGCTCGAGACTCCAAAATACCAACACACCAGGTCCTGCCAAATGAATTCAACTCAAGCCTTCTCTCAGCCAAAGAAAAGCAAAGTTTACTAAAAGTTTGCCATATTGGGTAGATTCTTAAGGAGCCTCAGTATCTATAAGGGTTGTATTGGAAAATTCTATGGTATTCTCACACCACATGGAGACAAGATGGGGTCTTATATACAGAAAGGTTATGGGAGGAATCTAGGGGTGGTCTAGAGGAGGAGTTTGGGGAGGGTCTTCAGGAGGGGTCAATGTGGTCAGACTCCAGTAATGAGTTGGGAGAGGGTGTTCTAGAAGAGTTAATGAGGTCAGACTCCAGTAAATGAGTGATTGAGGGTGGGAAATTGCTAGAGGCTACCTGGAGACAACAAATAATGGTGGGCTAAGTCAGTTCAAGGGTATAACAATTGATTTAGGTATTTGGATAATGGAGGGCTATGTAGGAACCAAGGTTTGGGCCCAGCCACAATGAAGGGCTTATGACCTCAGGCAAGTGCCTCATCAAATGGAAAGATTCAATCAGAGTTCAAGGGGGCCAGAGCTTGTATCAGTAAAAACTGGAACTGGACAGTTGGGTGCCAAGTTGGGCAGCTACTACTGCTCACAGATAGCTGTTTATCCTTCTTTCTCAAAAAGGACCAATGCCATCAGGCAGGTGATTTCTTGACTTTGAAGTGAGTTGGTTTTAAATGATACTAAGATAATATTAGGATAAGACTGAGAATAGAGAAAAGATATAGCTGAGATTAGGACCCTGTTGGGTCATTCTTTAATCCCTTTTCACCCCACACATTATTTCCTTTTCCCCTACCCCGAACCCAAGATGAAGTAAGCAGGCTTACTTGAGAGCTCTCAGTCCCCTTCCTCATTTATTTTCCACCAATCAGGGTGACTTTTCTCTTGTCAGAGGTTGTTCTTCTTTAGTCTTTTTTTCAATCTTCATAACCTCATTGAGGGTTTTCTTGATAAAAATACTAGCTTGATTTGCCATTTCCTTCTCTGGCTTGTTTTACAGGTAACTGAAGTTAACCAAGTGAAGTGACTTGCCCAGGGTCATACAGCTAGGAAGTGTCTGAGGCAAGATTTGAACACAGGAAAGTGTGTCCAGGTCAAGTGTTCTCATCTACTGTACCACCTAGCTGCTCTAATGAGGGCCTGCACTGGCCAAGAGGTAATCCCTTACTCTGAGAGAGTTAATACTTGAAAAACCTACTCTTCCTGTTTTGAGTGAGGGAGTTGGAACACTGCATGGAAGTGGCCACTGAGGAAGTGGGAAATCATAAACACAGGGAGATTTTGAGGCAAATGAGGGGCAAACAAAGTAAATAAGAAAAGATATAGATATGAGATGATTGGGCCTCCTAATCAGGGACATTGTGAAGGAGGGGCCTAACCATGGGCCAGTGTCCCCTCTGACAGTTGCAATAAATAATGGACTGCCAAATTACTCTGAGTGAACCCATGATTTCTCATTCACCTTTCCTAGTTTTGCATAGCATTCCACTAATAAGGGGAAGACAAAATACTTGCAAATCCAAATTTAGGGCATCCTCTGTACATGCCAACCACAGTTTCGGAAAGGGCAGTAGTGTGGGCTTTGATCCCCTTTAGAAATGTGATTGTAAACTTTTCCCTAATATTATACTAGGCCTTTTTTCGGGAATAATAAATATTATTTTAAAAAGACCAGTATCCTTGTCAATAATTTTGGTTGTCATTTTCTCTGTCAGATAATATTTTAAAATATAAATGATCATTCAAATCTATGACTGTTCTATTCACTTGAATTCCAGGATAAGATTGAAAATGGAGTGACAACACCTCTAGAAAAGGAAAACATATAAAATTATGAGGTTTCATAAGCCCAATTTGCATGTGCCAGTTCAAGTGATTGGCAGTTGCAGTCACATATTTATTTGTATTACATAGACTCAAAAGAAGAAAGAATACTGTTATCCAAGGCCTCAGGTATTTACTAGTTGTGTGATCCCAACCATGTCCCTTAACCTCTCTATCTGTGTCAGTTCCTTTAACTGAAAAATGGAGAAAAAAGTAGCGCCTTCTTCCTAGTATTTTTGGTAGTTATGGAAGTAGTGCTGTGCCAGTGGTGGCTGAAAAATATGGTCTGGTTGATGACATTTGGGGGTCTTGAGTCATTGGAAGAGTGAGTGAAAGCCAGTATTTCTTATTGTTGTTGTTCAGTGATTCTGATTCTTCAAAATAACCCCATTTTGAGGTTTTCTTGCTAGAGATATTAGACTAGTTTTCAACTTCCTTCTCCAGCTAATTTTATAGATGAGGAAGGGTAGCAAACAGAAATTGAAAAAATCCACCCATCACCTCCTGAATGTGATAACAAAATGAAAACTTGTATAAATATTGTAGTGAAATTCTAGAGTTTCCAGGTAAGGGAGAAAACATTGCATATAGCTAGGAAGAAATAATTCAAGTACTGTGGAAAAACAGTCAAGATAACACAAGATTTAGTAGCTTCTACATTAAGGGAACAGAGGGCTTGAAATATGCTATTCTAGATGTCAAAGGAACTAGAATTAAAACCAAGAATAACCTATCATCAAAAATAAATATGATCCCTCAGAGTAAAAGATGGAAATTCAATGGAATAAAGGACTTTCAGGCATTCTTGATGAAAAGACCAGAGCCGAAAAGAAAATTGGACTTTCAAATACAAGAATCAAGAGAAGCATGAAAAGGTAAATAGGATAGAGACATCATAAGGGACTTATTAATCTTGAACTGATAACATACATACATTGAAACATATATATGTGTGTATGTGTGTATATATATGTGTGTGTACATACACACACACACACACACACACACACACACACACATACATACACCCTACAGGAAAGTAAGGGGGAAGAGGATGATAGAGGAAGAGGGAGATGATAGAAGGGAGGGCAGATTGGGGGAGGGGGTAGTGAGAAGCAAGCATTTTTTTAAAAGAAACAGGGTCAAAGGAGAGAATAGAATATATAGGGGGTGGGATAGGATGGAGGAAAATATATTTAGTCTTTCACAATAGAACAATTATGGAAGTGTTTTGCATAAGTACACATGTATAGCCTATATCAAATTGCTTGCCTTCTCAATGAGGTGGGGGGGTGGGGGGAGAAGGAAGAGAATTTGGAATTCAAAGTTCTAAAAGTGAATGCAGAAAATTATTTTGTCATGCAACTGGGAAATAAGATATACAGGCAATGGTTGTATAAAAATCTATCTTACCCTACAAGAAAGAAGGAGGACAGGGGACAAAAGAAGAAGGGTATATGATAGAAGGGAAGGCAGACTGGGGGAAGGATGATCAGAATGTATGCCATCTTTGGATGGGGGAAGGAGAGAGATTGGGTAAAAAATTGGAATTCAAAATCTTGAGGAAGTGAATGTTAAAAACTAAAAAAAAATTATTAAATAAAAATTAATAAATCAATTATTTTACATACAGAGAGAGAGAGAGAGAGAGAGAGAGAGAGAGAGAGAGAGAGAGAGAGAGAGAAAGATGAATAGGAAAGAATTCTCCACCACAGAAGCAAGAAGACAAGTGACCTGACCCTTGCTTTCTGCCTACAGTTAGCTGGGTAGTGAAATGGGTAGAGGGCCTTTGCCTGTCCTTGGGAAAGGCTGAGTTTCCAATTCAGTCCCTGACACTTACTAGCTCTGTGGTCCTGGGCAAGTCAAAATTTTTGTTTGCCTTAGTTTCCTCCATTATAAAAGAAAATAATACCACCTACTTTGTTGGGTTATTGCAGAGATTAAATGATAAAATATTTGCAAAAGCACTTAGTGCAGTGTCAGGCACTGTTGCTTTTTCCATTCCCTTCTCCACATCAAGAATGGAGGTTGTGTAAGAGGTTAGTGCTGGGATGAATACATCTCTAAACCTTCAGCCTAAAGATGATAATCAAATCCTTGAGAACTCATGAGCTCACCAAGTAAAATAACATGGAAGGAGAAGAGGAGAGGGCTCAGGTCAGAGCACTTTTGGACATCTACAGCTGAAGATCCAGAAAGTAACACTGAGGAGTGATCAGGTAGGAGGAAAATGAGGAAAGAGCAATGTCATGAAATTCTAGAGAAAAGAGATTAACTTTTGTAACTTTGGAGAGAGGGGTTCCAATAGAATGATTATGTAGGAAGCCCAAAGACTGAGAGTTAAGATTAGAGTGACAGGCAATGATGTGCAGCCATGATTGATTGTAGATGGCTTTCTCAAGGAGTTTAGTCATGAAAATAAGGAGGGATGATACCATAATATGAGATGGAACTCTTAGTGAATAGACTCATTTTTTCCCAGCAAAATATGTGTCAAAGTTGTTGAATGAGAAGACTGGAGAAACAATGGGAGATCTGAGGATGGATGAAAAGGTTTGGAAGAGCTGCTGTGGCAAATGGGAATCAAATAGAGAGATATAAAGGGATTGTCTTGAGGGGGTGCAAGTAAGATTATGTAACAATTATGAGGTCTACCCAGTCAATGCACTTACATGATTTTCTCCACATGCATTTATTAGCATGATGAGGAAGAATGACAGGAGAGGGTGGAAATGGCAGAAGCCATTCATGGTTGAGGCTTGGCAGACAAAACCTAGAGCAGGATAAGAGGCAAGGAAACCAGTGGAAGAGGAATGTCAAGAATGGAACTGGTTCACTAAGGGTTCAAGTTGGATAAGGAAGGGGAGTGTAGCCAGTGCATGGGGTAATGGCCTGGGAAAGAAATGAAGGTTTGAGGGTTTGGAGATCATGGTGATGATAATTGCAAAGCAGTAAGAAAAGCAGAATAACAACATATTATATTCAGGAAAAAGAATTTGAGTTATTGACCATGGAGCTGAATACTTGTAAAAAATTAGGGCTATGACAACTTCTGAGTGTAGCTGAGTTGTTATGGAGAAGCTCGTGGGAAATTAGAAAGATAAAGACCTGAGAGGTCAGCGTGTTTGAGGAAGAATCAATATAATATTTATGAGTAAGTCCCCTAGTGTTAGCAGAATAGGGTAGAAAAGAGAAAAAAATAATGGCCCAAGGGCTGAATTAAGGAAAGAATGCAACTGCTCTGGAGGTGAGTGAATATTAGTTATCAGAAATCTTGCTTGGCTGATGGAAATGGATTGAGTGAAACTCAAAGACACATCTCTGCTGCTGCAAGAAAACCGAGGAGGAAGAGGGCTTAAGATAAAAGCTAGTTTGTTGTCTATGGAGCAGATATTCCAGAGAGTAGAGTGCAGTAATGGGCAGAATGAAACATGGGGAGAACTTAGGTTGAGGAGGATGATGTTAACATGGGTGCTAGAAATCCCTGGTCAATGGCAGATAAATGGTGTGGTTTGATCAGTGACAGCTATGCCTTGAGAATTGTGGAAATGAGAATGGTATAACAGTGTAAAAGTATGGTAGACATTGAGGAATGAGTTGAAATAGGTTATCTTAATCCCTAGGGATTCAGTTTCTGGAGACTTACTCCCAGAGCATCAATCTGTGTAGCTGGAAAGGGGGTGGCGGGAAAATGTTCCTCTGAGGTATTGCACTCCAAATGAAATATGTGGCTGCAATCCCTTTTCAATTGAACTTGCACAGTTTTGTTAGATACATAGAAAAAAATTCCACTATCCTATTTATTCTTTAAATCATATTTTATTTTTTTTATCACCAAAATTTAACCCAGTATTCCTCCTCCACACCCTTAGAGAGACATTCCACATAAATTATATTTATTACAGAGGGAAAAAATTATAAAACAAAAAAATCAGCAAAAGTGATTAATACAGCAAAAGTCTGTAAATATATGTAATATCCCACTTCCACTGGCCTCCCAACTCAGCAACAAAATTGGGTTGAGGTGTCTTTTCACATCTCTTTTTTAGATACGTTCCAAAATGGATCAAAAAGTCTTTTGTATATGAAATTGGCAGTGGTACCCTGAAGAATTCCTCCTTTATGAAGAGAACTGAGTGATTAGAAGGGCCAGAGAAGAGGTGCTACTTCAGGTTGCTCAAGCCTCGATAGAAAGCCAGATCTGGAGACAGGAGTTTTATTGTTGTTTGTTTGTTTGTTTGTTTTTTACAATCTTCTGCTGAAGCATTTCAGGGGCCTGGTTGACTGCTGAGTTGGTCATGGAGGAAGTTGTACAGTCTTTAAAAGGCAGGACTCTTTGTACTTTGAAGCAGATGGGAGACATGGCCGTGGGTTGGGCAGTTGTTGCTGTTGTAACTGCTGGTACAAGTATATAATTCCTACAGGTATCAAGGATACACCTTCATTACTGAGTTTCATAGTGTTGGTGATGAAGCAGTGGAGGGTGCTGTCACATTGCTCTAAGATCCAGGTAGTGATCAGCAACAGGAGAGCCCAGTGAAGAAGTTGGCACAGGTGGTGGTAACTTCTGAGGAGAGGTTCTGGAAGTGGTGACTTGATGACCAAATAGGCTCTTGGTTACTTCTAAAGGTGAAAGTCACAGATGACCCTTCTTCCATTTCATGCCTTAAGTGTATCCACCAAATGAGCTGAATTTAGGTTCATCATCTACAAGTCCTCAAAATGAAGTACTGGATCCTAGAGTTATGATCTCTACTCTTCACCATTTGCAGCTAGAGAAAAAGGGGTTAGTTTCAAAGTCATTTTGATTGGCTGAAACAGCAATGTAGGCCTGGAAATCACAGCATCCTCATATTGGTTGTCATCATTGTCAGGGGGGGCTTCATCATTGATTTCACCACCATTACCATCCCTACTCCGGTTTTCACTTTCATCATCTTCAGCAGTCTGGCATTCAGGTGGGAATGTGGAACATCTCCCAAATCTCCAAATTGTACTGGAACAAGTTGGGTTGGAAATGGAAAGTCCATGAATTCTTCATGAGAACTACACTGATATGAACTGCTACTGGTGTTACTTGAAGATGAAAAGGTGAGATATTGGGCCAGAGCTGAACCTGAAGGTATTGTTTCATTATATTTTGTTTGACTCCTTGATTCACTCTCTGTGTGAAGTTCTTCTTCTTTCCCTCCCATTTCTAAAACTTGTTCACTTCTTTCTACAGATTCTCTAGGTGTTAGCTCAGAGTTTCCATCTTCCTGAATATAGAAGCAAAAGAAACCACTATGTATTTCTTTTTGCAGAAACTGGACTGTGAAAGTGAAGAAATGGAGAGTATATAATGTCAGAAGGAGGGATAGGTAAGTGGTCTCAAAATTTCATTAAACTTATGTGAAACTAATATGGATATATGTTTTACACAATAACACATACAACTTATATCAGATGCCTTACCATTTTAGGGATCCCTGACAGAAAGGAGGGATGGAGAAAAATTGCAACACAATTTTATATAAAAAATGTTAAAAATTGTCTTTAAATGGATTTGGAAAAAATAAAATTCTGTCTATAATGGGGAAAACTGTGGGAAAAGCCATGGTGGAAAGGAATTAATGCAATTATCATTACTTTTTAATTACTCTTAAGTTTTTATTTGCCAAAAAGAAAAGTCCTTCAGTAGATTTTCCTTCTGTGTTATTTTTTTGTTCTGTGTTGCTTTAAAGCAATTAAGAGTGCTGTCAATACAAAAGATGTTGGATGAAGTGACTGTCCTCCCTCCACCACCCCAAAAAAAACCAGTTATCTGTTAAGAATACCCTGTTCTGTGGAAGGCTTGCCTACTTATGATTTTACTGATACCAACCATTAGAAGCAGTGTGTCTATATATGTACAAACAGTCATACATACATATATACACACATAAGCATGCAGACATAAACATACAAAATTGTGTCTAATAGTAGCTATCTCAATATTCAGGTAGAAGCAGAAGGAAAAAAAGGAAATTTACATAAGATCAGTTTGTGGTGTATTTGAAAGGAATAGTAAGTTGTACATAATGGATCTGCCATATTATAATCCTCCTTTTTCTCTTCCATTTTGTAAAGGAAATTTTTGTTTTATTTCTTAAGTTTAGAATAAAATAAATATATATTTTTAAAAATTTGTTAAAAGGAAACTAAGGACATTCAATAGCTAATCTTTTTTGGTATAAGGTCATGCCACCTTGTCCTATTGTAGATCATGCCTCCTCAGACCCCAGCTTCAGGTATCTCATCAAGGCTTCCAATTTTGCTCCTCTTCTTGTACTGTTAAATGAAGGTGGAGAAAGTCATAAAACTTGTTGGCTGCCTGCCTACTGAGTGCATAGGTAGGTCCCACTAAGAAAAGCAAACAGTGCTGTATCACCCCAGTGTCTTTTGGTTTCTGGATAAAAACCTGACCATAGTCATGGAACTATGACCATGTGTCACAGACTAATATAAATGCCATATTCTATTGATTTGCACTCTCCTCAAAAGAGCAGCTCTTCATTTTTACAGATCTCTAAGTAAAAAGGCATTTTTCCAAAAGAAAACCTATCTTGGATGTCTTGTTAGGAGACTTCTCATTCAAAACCTGAGCTCCACCTAGAATCTAGACTCTGAGCAGAGACTTCTGAAACTGAGCCTGTACTGCCCTTCAGTTTCCTCTCAAGGTTCTCCTCCCCTTTTTTTATTTACATACAGAAGGTGTGAATTCTAACCTGTCAGGAGTGGTGCAATAGAAAAATCCCTTAGTTCCACCTCACCATGCACCAGCTCTTCAGATCTTGGTTACCCTCTCAGCTTAGTACCTCATTTAATTAACATTTTACTCTGAAACCCTTTTGAGTGTATCACTCCTGAGAAACTATGAAGAGGGAGTTTACCCAGTAGATGAATTAGTCACACCATTCTCCTAAGTACCTACTAAAAGTGAGGTACTTAGACAAAGTGAGGCTCCTTTGTAGGGAAGAAAGCTTCTTGTCAAATGATTACACCTGCTACTGAGGGACTTACAAAAGAATTCCAGGGGTGGCTAGGTGGCATAGTGAGTAGAGTACCAGCTCTGGAGTCAGAAGGACCTGAGTTTGGTCCTGGCCTCAGACACTTAACACACACAAACAAAAGACCTAGCCTGTGACCTTGGGCAAGTTACTTAACCCCAATTGCCCCACAAAGAGAAAAAAAAAATTCCAAACTTCACTTTTTCTAATCTTTGTAGTTTATCTACTAGGAGGGAGTCAAAGCTTCCTCAGGAGCCTGAGTTTTTCCTGCAGGAAAATCACAAAAGAAGCAATGGGATCAAGAACCAACTAACTGTTGAAGGGATCATCAGATAGGGGAAAATATATTAATAAAAATTTACTTGAGAAAAGACTTCTACTCTCCTAAATAGTTTCATTATTTATCATGGCAGAAGATCAACCACTGTTGTATAATCCACACATTTTAACACTTTTTCAATGTATCTATCAGTTGAGATGAATTTTTATTTTTCTCTATAAATTACTATTTGTCTTTTAGGAAGGACTTCTGGAAGGAGAGTAGAAGGGATTCTTGGCATAATTGTAGTAATATTAGGATGAGGAAATATTATTTTTTATTTTTAGTTTTTAACATTCAGTTCCAAAAGTTTAGAGTTTTACATTTTCCCCACCTCCTCCCCCCCCCCCCATTTCCAATTTGGTGTGCATTCTAATATAGGCTCTAGTCATATTGGAAAGAAGAAGTATAACCAGTGGAATGAAGCATGAGGAAAAAGAAGCAAAATCAAATTAAAAAGAGAGAGAGAAAATAGTATGCTTCCATTTGCATTCAGACTCCATAATTTTTTCTCTGTGTGAGGATAGCATTTTTCATCATGAGCCTTTTGGAGTTGTCTTAGAACCTTGCATTGCCAAGACTATAGACTGCCAAGTCTATCAAAGTTAGTCATCACATAATGTGGCAGTAACTGTGTACAATGTACTCCTGGTTCTTCTCCATTCACTTAGCATCAGTTCACTTAAGTCTTTCCAGGTTTTTCTGAAGTCCAACTGCTTGTGATTACTTAGAGCACAATAGTATTCCATTACATTCATATAAAAAAAATTGTCCAGTCATTCCTTTATTTCCTTTTCTTGGTCACAACAAAAAGAGCTGCTATAAACATTTTTGCACATCTCTGTCCTTTTCCCCTTTTCATTATCTCTTTTGGATATAGCTCTAGAAGTAGTATTGCTGCCTCAAAGGATATGCACATTTTTATAGCCCTTTATAGTTCCAAACTGCTCCTCAATGTAGTTGGATCAGTTCACAGCTCCACCAACAATGCATTGGCATTCCACTTTTCCCACATCTTCTCTAGCATTTTTAATTTTCCTGTCTTGTCATGTTAGCTAATCTGATGCATTTGATGTGGTACCTATGATTTGTTTTGATTTGAATTTCTTTTATCCTAGTAATCTAGCAAATATTTTCACATGCCTATAGACAGCTTTAATTTCTTCCTCTGAAACCTGCCTGCTCATATCCACTGACTATTTATCATTTGGTGAATAACTTGTAATCTTTTCAATTTGACTAAGTTCTCTACATATTTAAGAAATGAAGCCTTTATCAGAGACAATTATGGTAAAACTTCTCAGTTTTCTACTTCCCTCCTAATTTCAGTTGCACTAGCTTTGTTTGTGCAAATACTATTTCACTTAATGTAATCAAAATTATCCATAACTTTGATTAGCCAAAATAGCAATCTGGACCCAGTCAGTTGCTGCTCACCCCAGTGCTGATTTGGATGTTATCCTTATCTTTCCTATCCCATCAGGGTCTCAGATAATGACGTCCCCTTTATCTGGTGGTGAGACTCTGTACTCTACTTCCAGTCTTTGATGCTCAATCACTTAGAGAGGAATCAGTTTTTTCTTCAATATGTCTGTGGGTTAGTTCAAATAAAGCTTAGAGGTGACAAACAGGAGTCAAGTACTATATGTTCCTTTCTTTAAGAGATGGATTGTAAAAGGGAAGAAATGAAGGATAGGGCATCTGAGGAGAGGGTAAACACAATTGCTCTCAAAATTTCAACAAAATTATGTGGAACATTTCATTATGAGAAAGAGCAAATATAATTATCACTGATTTTTTTTATTACTTTAACTTTTGAAATGTTAAGAAAGCATGGTGTACATAGAAGAGTGACTGCATAAGTAAATTCAAAGGGCAAGGAAGAGTCCAACTGTTAGATCTATGGGGAGAAGAAGAATTCATGACCATATAAGAGACAGAGAGCATTTTGTAATGTTAAATAGATTATTTTGATTATATTAAATTAAAAAAACCTTTTGTGCAAACAAAACAAATGCTATCAATATTAGAAGGAAAGCAGGAATCTGGGAAACAATCTTTACAGCAAGTATCTCTGATAAAGAACTCATTTCCCAAATAGAATACTGAGTCAAATTTGTCAGAAAACAGGCCATTCTCCAAATGAGAAATGGTCAAAAATATGAATAGGAAGTTTTCAGATGAAGAAACCAAAGCTCTGTATAGGCAAACCAAGAAGTGCCCTAAATCACTTTTGATTTGAGAAATACAAATTAAAACAACTCTGAGGTACCATCTCACACCAATCAGATTGGCTAATATGACAAAAAAAAAAAAGGGAAATGATAAATACTGGAGAAGATGTGGGGAAATGGGAACACTAAGCATTGTTGTTGGAGTTGTTAACTCATCCTGAGATTCCTAAGAACAATTTGTAGCTATGCCCTAAGGGCTACCAACTTTTGATCCAGCAATAACACTACTATGTCTTTATCCCAAAGAGATCATAAAAAAGTAAAGGGACTTAAATGGGCAAAAATAATTTATAACAGCCCATATCTTGGTGGCTGCATCAACAATGCAGTATTCACAATGCCTATGGTAACTATAAATATGCAGATATGGTTATAAAGCACAAAATATACCAGTATTTCTATATGGGGAATAAAGCTAGAACATTTATTCAAATACCAGAAAACTGAGTCCCAAAAACAGAAAGTCAAAGTCATCAGAGTAGTTATGAAGTTGGCACATGTACTTAATGTAGTAAACACCCACATTCTCAAGCCTTCAGAACAGAACAGGCTACCTCAGGCAAATGCCCTCCTCTCCCCACTCACAGCAACTGTTCTGTATCCCTGAAGCTCACTCCCGGCAGCTCTGGTCCCCCGAAGTTCCTGTCCCTGGCAATCCGAAGCAGAAGTCCTTAAAAGAAATTCTGGTTGGCTCAAAAGCAGGAGTTTGCTGCTCCATCACTGCTATACTGCCACCACCATCCTTCCAGTAGCCTCAGGAGCTGTAGCTTGGTTTCTGCTTCCTATTGCCCCACCCCTTCTTGCTACATCATCAAATTCAAGGGGCATGGAAGATCTTTAAATCCCATAACACTTACAGTGGCAGAATATTGGAAATTGAAGGGTTGCCCATCAAGTGGGGAATGGCTGAACAAGTTGTGGTATGTGAATGTAATGGATTAATGTTGTGCTATAAGAAATGATGAGCAGATGGACTTCAGAGAAACCTGGAAAGATTTATATAAACTGATGCTGAAAAAGAGGAGGAGAACCAGGAGATATTATACATAGTTATAGCCACATACTACAATTACCAACTTTGACAGACTTGGCTCTTAGCAATGCAAGATTCTAAGACAAAACCAAAAGTTTCATGTTGGAAAATGTTATCCACATACCGAGAAGGAATTATAGAGTCTAAATATAGATCAAATACATACTTTATGCCCTCTCTTTTGTCTTGGTTCTTTCTTGTGGTTCATTCTATTGGTTATAATTCTTCTTTGCAACATGACTAAAGTGAAAATACATTTAAAGTGAATGTATATAGAGAACCTATATCAGATTGCATTCAGTCTTCAGAACGGTGGATAGCAGGGAGGGGGAGAAAATTTGGAAATCAAACACTTGTGGAACTGAAGGTTATAAAACAAAAATAAATGAAGGAATTTTTAAAATTATTGATATTTTCTGTTCCTATTATAACCACAGTTATTCCAAGCATCCTTTTTCTTCTCCCTCCCATAGAGCCTTCCTTTATGACATATTGTATTTTTTAGAGAAAAATGAAAATTCATTTCAACCGAGGGATACATTGAAAAGTGCCAAAATGTGTGCCTTTATGACAACTGTTGATCTCCTACCATAATAAATAATAAACCATGCTATTCACAAAGATAATCATCTTTCCTCAAGTAAATTTTAATTGATGTCTTTTCCCCCATCAGATGTTCCCTTCAACAGTTAGTTGAATCTTGGTCCGCTCTGCCTTTGTGATTCCCAGCCCCAGGGCCTGAGGCTCCTGACTCAGCTTTGGTTCCCTTCTGGTAGATAACACTACAAACATGAGAAAAAGTGGAATTTGGGCTTTGGTTGGCTTACTCAGACACTAGAATCCTTTTCCAAAGCCTTCAGTAGCAGGTGTGATCATTTGACTAGAAGCTCTATTCACTGTAAAGAAGGTTGGAGCCTTCCTTTATTTAAACTACCT
The DNA here is from genome assembly GCA_011680675.1 of Gymnobelideus leadbeateri. Classification (NCBI taxonomy): domain Eukaryota; kingdom Metazoa; phylum Chordata; class Mammalia; order Diprotodontia; family Petauridae; genus Gymnobelideus; species Gymnobelideus leadbeateri. The sequence goes on from WOXC01004171.1 coordinate 99,073, forward strand.
CACAGTTAATAGGTGCTTAGGAGACTGGTGTGATTAATTCATGCAATAATGAGTAAACTCTCTTTTCATTGTTTCTGATGAGTGATACTCTCAGAAGGCTTTCAGAGTTAAATGTTAATCAAATGAGGTGCTAAGCAGAGAGCTGAGAGAGTAACCAAGAACTGAAGAGTGGGTGATTGGTGAGGTGAAACAAAGGGATTTTTCTACTGGACCACTCCTGAAAGGTTAGAATTCACCCCTTCTTTATGTAAATGGAAAAGGGGAGGAGAACCTTGAGAGGAAAAGGAATATAAAAGACCAGTACAGGCTCAGAGTCTGGATTCTAGGTGGAGCTCTGTTCCTGCCTGAGAAGCCTTCTAACAGGATATCCAAAGTGGGTTTTCTCCTGGCAATATGCTTTTTTTACTGTGATCTGTGAAATGGAGAGCTGGCGTTTTGAGGGGAGTGGGAATCAATAGAATATGAGGTTTACATTAGTCCTTGTGACATGGTCATAGTTCCATGACTATGGTCAGGTTATTTCCCTGACCTAGAAACCAGAAGACACTGGAGTGATCCCAAACTTATTGCTTTTCTTAGTGTGAATTACCTATGCACTCAGTCAGTCAACAAGTTTATGACTTTCTACTTTCATTTAGCAGTACAAGAAGAGGAGCAAAATTGGGAACCGTGATGAGAGAAATCCAAGGTTGGGTTCAGACAATGCACTATCAAGAACAGTACAAGTGGGCAAGGCCTTAAACCAAAAGGCTTAGATATTGAATGTATTTAGCTTCTTTAATATATACATATATACATATATGTATGTATGTATGTATAATTTTCTTATGTACTTAAGATACAAAACAAGCATTTCCATAACAAGTTGGCATAGGAAAACAGAGGATTGCACCTGAAATTGCAGAAATTTTATGTACAACTTACCGTTCCTTTCAAATATACAAAAAAGTTATCATGGAAATTTCTTTTTTTTTCTTTTCAGCTACCCACCCCACCCCACCCCACCACTTCCAAACTTTGAAATCATTCCTATTAGATGCAAATTTATATGTGTATGTATGTATAAATATATGACTGCTTATACATATGTATATACATTGCTTCCATTTATTGGTTTCAGTGAATTCATAGGGAGGCAGCATTCTACAGAGGAGGGTATTCTCAAGTTTGAACTTGCTTTTTGGTGTGGTGGATGGAGGAAAGACTCTCCAACATCTTTTATTTGACATCTCTCTAAATTGCTTAAAGCAACAGAGAAGGAAAATATACTGAAGGGCTTTTCTTTTTAATAAATGAAAAATTTATATTAATTAAAAAGTAGTCATAATTACAGTAATTCATTTATGCCATGACTTTCCCACAGTTTTTCCCATTAGATAGAATTTTATTTTTCCAAATATATATAAAGACAGTTTTTAACATTCAGTTTTTTATAAAACATTTTTGAATTCCAAATTTTTTCCCTCCTCCTGTCTTGCCTCTGCTCCCTACTATGTTAAGGAAATTGATATAACTTGTATTTTTGTAACAATTTAAAACATATATCCATATTAGCTTCACATAATTTGCATGAAATTTTGAGACCGCTTACCTCTCTCTCCTCCTGAGATTATCTACTTTCTATTTCTTCCCTTTCACAGTATAGTTCCGGCAAAAAAAGGAATACATACTGGTTGCTTTTGATTCCTCAACCTGGAAGATGGAAACTCTGAGCTAACACCTAGAGAATCTGTAGGAAGAAGTGAACAAGTTTTGGAAAAGGGAGGGGGAAAAGGAAAACTGCACACAGAGAGTGAATCAAGGAGTCAAAGAAAATATAAAGAAGCAATATCTTTAGGGTCTACTCTGGCCCAAAATTTTGCCATGTCATCTTTAATTGACACCAATAGCATTTCGTATCAGTTTAGTCCTCATGAAGAATTCATGGACCTTCCATTTCCAGCCCAATTTGTTCCAGTACAATTTGGAGATTTGGGAGATGTCTCTTTGTGATCCACATTCCCACCTGCATGCCAGACTGCTGAAAATCATGAAAGCGAAGGCAAGAGGATAGATGATAATGCTGGCAAAATCAATGATGAACCCCCCACCCCTGACAATGATGACAACTAACATGAGGTTGCTGTTGATGCCCAGGCCCACATTGCTGTTTCAGCCAACCAAAGGCTCTTTGAAACAGACCCCTTCTTTCTGTATATGCAAATGGTGGAGTGATAGAGGTCATTACTCCAGGATCAGGGGACTTGTAGAAGATGAGCCTATACCCAGTTCATTTGCTGTGCACACTTATGGGCTGAAATGAAAGAAGGGTCATCTGTGACTTTCACCTTTGTAAGCAACCAAGAGCCTATCTACCATTTGGTCATCAAGTCACCACTTCTAGAGCTTCTCCTCAGAAGTTACCACCACCTGTCCCAACTTCTTCACCTCGATCCACTGTGGTTGATACTACCTGAATCTTAGAGCAATGCAACAACACCCTCTACTGCTTCGCCACCAACACTATGAAACTCAGTCATGAAGGTATGTCCTTGATACCTGTAGAAATTATAGTCTTGTACCAGCAGTTAGAGCAGCACCAACTGCCCAACCTATGCAATTTTTCCTGTCTGCTTTAAAGTATACAGAGTGCTGCCTTCTTAAGAGGGAACAACTTCCTCCATGACCAACTCAGCAATCAGGCAGGTCCCTGAAATGCTTCATTAGAGGACTGTAAAAAACAAGCAAAAAAAAAAAAAACAAACCTCTCTCCAGATCTGCCTTTCCATCAACTCTGGAGCAACAGGAAGCAGCATCTTTTGCCTGGCCCCTCCCATTATTCAGTTCTTTTTGTAAAGGATGAATTCTACAGGGCACCACTGCCAATTCCATATAAACAAGGCTTTTTTTGATCCAGTTTTGAAATGTATCTAAAGAAGAGATTTGAGAAGGCACCTCAATCCAATTTTGTTGCAGAGGTGGGAGTGGGATATTGCATATATTTATAGATTCTATGCTGTATTAATCATGTTTGCTGATTTTTTCCAGTTTTCCTCCCTCCATAATAAGTATCATTTATGTAGAATGACTCTTTGAGGGTGTGGAGCAGGAAAACTGGGATAAATTCTGGTGATGAAAAAAAAGAAATAAAACATACTTTAAAGAACAGTGCCATCCCTGTAAATAGTATGATTGAAATTTTTTTCTATGTATCTGACAATGCTGTGCAAGTTTAACTGACAAGGCCTTGCAGCCTCATATTTAATTTGTATTCCAGTACCTCAGAGGAAAAAATTATCCCTCCTTTTTCCAGTTACACAGACTGATGTTCTAAAAGTAAGTTTCCAAAGGCTAAGCCCTTTAGGCACTATGATAACCCATTTCAACTCATTCCTTAATATCTAGCATACTTTCACCCTGTTATCCCTTTCCCATTTCCATGATTCTCAACCCATACCTGTCACTGATCAAATCACACTGTTTATCTGCCACTGCCCAGGGATTGAGAGCACCCTTATTAACGTCACCCCTCTCATCCAAAGTTCTCCCAATGTCCCATTCTGATTGTTTTTCCACAATGTTTGTATTGTTCCTTTCTAGTTACATGCAATGCTCTTAGTCACTGCAATGAATAGTTGGTATATCAACCCAACCCTCATAGAGTTTTTCTAATTACCTAGATAATTTAGGGTATGTGGGGATGGAGGGCTCAAGCAAATCAATGTACCTATTTCCACAGTCCCAAGAATGTTATCCACTCCCTCCAGTTGGACAACACAGTTTGTTAGTTTGTTCATTTGTTCCTTCTTTTCTTTTTTCCTTTCCTCTCTCCCTCTTTTCTCTCTTTACCTCTTCTCCCTCTGTCTACATAGGGAATCTTATCCTTACTTGTGCGTGCTCTGCACAAAGAAATATAAATGTCTATCCCTAAACCTCACAAGGTATTTTGGAGTTTATGGGCTAGATTTCTTTTTAAGGACCAGGCTTCATACCCATATCACTCTGATTCCCACTGATTGGACAAAAATGGTTCCCAGACCATTGGGCATTGTTTGGGTTATTGATGGCTCTGAGTGAGTCTAAATAGCAATTGTCTCTGTTTTGGACAGAAACCCTAAATGTCTTTCCCTCCCAGATTTATTTATTTATTTTTACTAGGTAAAAAAGCCATTATTTGCCTCATTTCTTCTTATTTAGTCTTAATCACTGAATAAATGTTGCTTCAGAGAAACTGAGACCTTAGCTTAAAAAGGCCAAAGTCTCCCACTGCCTTCAGGGCCAGCATCCTGATCTATCTCTTGCCACTGGACCCAGATGGCTACAGAGGAGAGTGTGAGGTTGGTGACTGCACAGCCCTGTCTCACTTAAATCCAATTCACATGCAACATCACCTTCCTGATATGATAGTCCTCTTCCAAAAAGAAAGACCACCACCAACAGCAACATCCCATGCACTGGCAGCTCTCTTCCTTCCCTCTCCAGACCTCTTAGGGAATCAGTTCAGTTTTGCAAAGCACTCTTCTCTGGATGCCTTTGTTCTTTTATTCTCTTGCAGACCTGATCTGCCCTCCTCAGCTTTGGATTGCTCTCACCATCTCCTGCCATTGCTCTATTTCACCAAGCTACTGAATAAAGGTGGAGAAAATTATGAAGACTGGGTCCACAACAGAATTGTTAATTACCACTCCAGAAGTGGCTCTCTTCACTTTCTCAACCTATAAGCTATGTTTGTGGTAACCCACAGAAAAGCCACACAATGAAGTGATCCTCCTCTCAGTGATTAGTTATCAAAGGGTGAAAGTGGGGAGACCACTCTGATTAGGAGATAAAGGGGAATTCATTAGCTAGTACTCTCTGAGAGTGCAGGCAAAGAAAGCCAAAAGCCACTGCCTGGACCCATGTTACTATCTCAACCTAGTAACTTAGACACTAACCCTTCCCTCCATAGGTAGCATCCAGATACGTTCCTTGTTCCCTGGACTTTGCCTCCATTTCCTCTTCTTCTTCCTAATCCTCTACTCTCTTCTCTTCTCTCCTCTTTTATGCTCACCTCTTCTCTCCTCCTCCTACTGCCTAGCTACCACAATGGAGTTCCTGCACCATCATGGTGAATTTCAGCCCCAGCACCAGGATGGAAGATGATGAACCAGGCTGGCACCTGAACTTCTTTTGCATCCCTCAGCATTATGCTCAAGATCTGGCAAAAGAATTGATTCTTCTTGGGCTAATTCTGGACAAGACTAGACTTTTTGGCATGAGATGTGATGAAGGAGATGGGAGGCCACCACATAGCTGCCTTATGTGTACTTAAGGGTGGCTATAAATTCTTTGCTGATTTATTGAATTACATCAAGGCACTGGACAGGAATACCAATCAATCAATTCCTATGATTGTAGATTTTATCTGATTTAAGAGCTAATGTAACAACAAGTTAAGAGGGAACAAAAAAGTGATTGGGGAAAGATAATCTCTCAACCTTAACTGGAAAGAATGTCCTGACTGCTGAAGATATAATTGAAATAGGGGAAACGTTGCAGACTTTGCTTTCCCAGGTCAATTACCAGGTCCCAGTGTAGCTTTGACTGCACATGCTCAGATTCAAAGACTGCCCAGTGAATCTGCTGTACAGTCTTTAGCTGGCTCTGTCTCCTTCAAAATCCAGACTAGACACATAGCATACTTTTGCTAGCATAGATGATATTTATATTTAATAACATGATGGTCTGCTTGAATATTCAGTCACTTGGGTTAGCTATGGCTATGATGGAAGCTGGTGGCTCCAAGAATGCTGTAATGATGGCCAAAGAGGGCCCTAAAATACCTAAACAACAGTGTCATTCACCAGGGAAACTATACAGAATCATCACTGGACATTTAAGCTGGGTTTGATATCCTGCAGGAGAACCTGGCAAACAGTGATTTGTTACAGGTTCTGCTGATAGGACTATAAAGATCTGCAACCCTGCTAGTTACTGATTAAAACTAACCTGGACATATCAGTACTGTAGGAAGGATGATAGTAAATGAAAATGCTTCACACATGTTGTGAATATAAGCAGGTGAAATGCTGGGATCTTGAGAAGGTCATCAGACATTATCAAGAATATCTATGTGCAGTCCATCCACATTCATTCTAGCTATTATTGCCTCAGGTGCCTTAAGCCTCTGGGTGTTTCATTTCCTTAACCTGAATCCTGTAACCAACCCCAGAACCCACGATATCTGTTTGAATCCAAGGCAAATTGCTCAACATCACAGCAATACTGTATATAGTATAGTAATACTATACTCCAGCCACTGATGCCAAAGAAGCCAAAGTTGATCAGTTCTTTATATAGTCACAACATCTAGAAATGACCCTCCCCCCAAAAAAAGATGTCACACTCAAAATAAGAAACTGGAATACTAGCACATACTAGGAGAAGTTTTGTCAAGATAACTCACTGGTCCTAACAAATACTTTTCTTTTCTAAAACCCAAAAGGTGACTCTACAGGTGAACATCACTAGATGGTCATGGAAATCAGATCGATTATATACTTTGCAGCCAAAAGCAGAGAAGCTCTATACAGGCAGTTTGAAAAAGACGTGGAGCTGACTGTGGCTCAGATCATGAGCTTTTTATTTTTTTAAAAAATCAGACATAAATTGAAGAAAGTAGTGAAAACCATTAGACCATGTAGGTATGACCTAAATAGCAGCCCTTATGAATATGAAGTGGAGATGATGGAATCTCTAAGGAACTAGATTTGGTAGAGTGCCTGAAGAACTATAGACTGAGGTTGCTGATGTTGTACAGGAGGTAACAATAATAAAAAACATTTCCGAAGGCTATGTAATGAGGTTCTATGAAAAGCTGAGGAAAGAAGGAAAGGGAAAGGGAAAGAAAAAAGTAGAAGTTATACTCAATTGAATGCAGGATTCCAGAAAATAGCAAGGAGAAATAAGTTGTTTTTTTTTTTTTTAATTAGGCGATGCAAAAAAAAATAGAAGAAAACAATAGAGTGGGAAAGAAAAGAGATCTCTTCAAGAAAATTAGACATATTACGGGAAAGTTTCATGCAGAAATGGACATGATAAAAGATAAAAATGGCATGGATTTAACAGAAGCAGAAGAGATTAAGAAGAGGTGGCTAGAGTACAAGAACTATACAAGAAAGATCTTCATATCACTGATAACCACAATTGTGTAGTCACTGATCTAGAGCCAGATATCCTGGAGAATGAAGTCCAGTGGGTGTTGCTAACAGTAAGGCTAGTGAAGAAGATGGTCATTACCTCCAGTGGGAGGAGATATAGGAGATGGTTATTTGTCTCAGGTTGTCTGTGCTGAGAATAACCCCTTACATTTCCACAGTGCTTAAGGTTGATGAAGAGCTTTCATTACAGCAGCCCAGTGAAGTTAGTAGGGAGAATAGTATGATCCATGTTTTACAGGGAAATGGATCTAGAAAATGAAGTATCTTCTCTAAACTCAGCTCCCTAGTGAGTGACATAAACACAGGCAGCATTGAAGTCTAGGTCTTTGGATGCCACAGCTAGTGTCTTTTCTCCTATACTAGCTGCCTCCTCTGATATTCCATTCTCCACAGCTCACCAACTCAGGCTTTTCCCCAGGGAGAAGATGCAGGTTTCCTGAGGGCACTCCAGGGCTCCAGGTTCCCAGAGCAAGGAGGAGCCTGGGTTATAAAACCTCCTCATCTAGAGAGGGAACAGCTCAGATGCTCCTGCTGTTCTTTCATAAAAAGGACCTGGAAGCTTCCTCGGGGCAGGTAGGGCCTGATGTGGGGAAGATGGAATTTCAGGTAGGTGTGTCTTTGAAGGTATGGGACAAAATTAGTTTTCTCTGCTTTGGCGTTCAGAAGCTCAGGCTCTCAGGCAGGATGACTGAGGATCTGACCCAGATTCTAAAGATTTCAATGAGTCTCATCGAGAATATCTCCCTTCCTCCAGGCTAGGTACTCTGGTCCTCAGACAGAATGACAGGGTACTCACCCTCAGTGCCAGGGTTTATGCTCCCCAAAACACTGATTTAGGAGTTATTCCTACTCTTGGAACTCAGCCTGTCCTCTATTGCCTGGGGGGCTCCTCGTTGCCCACTCAGGGTCTCTGACCCCTAGACAGATTCACCAGGGACCCTTTCAGGCAAGTTTTCAAATGAATCTAACCACTTGTAGATTTCCATTTTCACCTAATCCCTGAAGTTTAAAAAGGAACATGATTTTAATCAAAGACTATGCTTGTCCTTTCCTCTAGCCTTATCTCTATGACCCTTTCTCCTAGCATGAAGCTTATAAGCTAAGACCAGGGAAGAATAACAACAGGATTATCAACCACCTAATTCTCAGAATTCTCATCTCTTGGAATGTAGTCCAAGGGTGCATTACCTTTTTCAGCCATCATCACATTTTTTGACTCACATTAGTCTTAAGTTCATTAATGTGCCCAGATTCTTTTTCACAGAAATTATCTAACCATGCCTCTCTCTCTCATATTATACAGGGTATTCTAAAAGTCTTACTGCATTCTTAAGCTTATCACTACACTAAGACTTTTGGAAAACTCATCATTTGTGAAGCCCCATTTGTTTTTGTTTTTTTAATCTAAATATAAAACTTGAAATTTATCCCTATTGCATTCCCTATATTTAGAGTCCCATCAATTTTCTTGTCTGTCAACACGTTTGGATACTAACTGTACAAATTACAAAAATCTGGGAAATATTACTAACAACAATATGACAAATGTGTTAAGGATGTCATCTATGATTTTACCTAAGTCAGTGATAAATATTTTCCTCAGCAAGGGAGTAACAGAGATTCCTGTTTATCCCCTGGAGACCTCCTTCAAACGTGACATTGACCCATTCATGACTTCTTCTTACAATTTTGAAATAGTATTTCTGAATTCATCAGTTATATACATCTCTCCATCTTTTTTTTTTTTTTGCAAGAATACCACATGGTACTTTATCAAATGCTTTTCCAAAATCTAGGTAACCTATATGTATAGCATTCCCCTAAGCATTCAGTTTAGGACCTGTCAAAAAAGAAAATAAAGTTGGTGTTGTTACTTTTGCTGAAGACATTTTATGATTGTTACTTCATTTTCTAGATCTATGGTTCACAAGCTTTTTCCTCTCAGGACCCATTACATTCTTAAAATTTATTGAGGACCCCAAAGAACCTATGTTTATGAGAGTCATGTTTACCTCATTAGAAATTAAGCTGATTGAGTTTAAAATATCAATTAACTAAAAACAATAATAAACTCATTGAATCTTATCATTATACAAATAGCTATATTTTCCAAAAAAAAAATAAGATGAGTAGCATTATTTTACACATTTTGGCAAATTCAGCTGGAATCTCTTACCTCATTCTAAAATTAAATCTCTTATGATATGTTGTTGAAGTACTTAAAGAAAATGTCTTACCATACACATGTTTAGGTTGAAAAAAGGATGTTTTAATAAATGAATAATATCCTATTATTGTTATGAAAATAATTTGGACCTTACAGATACACTCAGTGGATCTCAGAGACCACCAGAGGTCTATGAACCACGGTTTGAGAACTGCTGTATTCTAGCCATTCACTGACCAGCTTTTCATAAAATATAAAGTAGAATTTTTTGAGGAATTGAAGTCAAGCTTACAGGTTCATAGTTTTCAGATTTCATTCTCATTCCTTTCTTGAAACTTGTGACAACACTGGCCCTTCTTCACTTGTGCAGCAGATCTCCTGCTCTTTGCAATCTTTCAAAGCACCAACAGTGGCCCAGAGGTAACATCCACTATTTCTTTAAGTCCCTGAGGATATTATTCAGATCAGTTATGTGAACTGAAATCAGCAAAATAGCATCCTACTGCCTTTGATTTCTCTACTTTTCATGTTCATCTGCTGCAAATTAGCCATTACTGCTCTTTCCTTATCAGGTATATTCTAGTTGACAGAGAAACTAGAAACCAAACAATAATTAAATCATCAAGTTGGAGGTGATATTGGAGAGAGATAGGAGCCTAAGCTGGGCTCTCTGTCTTTTTAAAGAACTTTCTGCTTTTATCCTCAGGAAAGAAGTCTCCCTTGTTTTGATGGCATCACTTTGCAACCAGACATCAGATAATTCTTTCATCTTTCTGGGCATCCCAGGACTGGAGGGGGTACACCTCTGGCTGGCAGCTCCATTAAGCTTTCTGTATGCTGTGGCCCTAGTAGGGAACACTCTGATTCTGACTGTGATCTGCATAGACCCTACTCTGCATGAGCCCATGTACTACTTCCTGTGCATTCTGGCAGCTGTTGACATCATCATGGCGACCTCTATAGCTCCCAAGATGTTGAGCATCTTTTGGGCAGGTGATAGTGTCATCACATTCACTGCTTGCTTTGCTCAGATGTACGTGGTCCATGCAGCCACGGCTGTTGAGACAGGTCTGTTGTTAGGCATGGCTTTTGATCGCTATGTGGCCATCTGCAAACCCCTGCACTACCAAACCATTCTCACACTGAAGATGATGTTGGGGATTGGCGGGGCTATCATGGTGAGAGCTATTCTGTTCATGACCCCACTGAGCTGGATGGTGATTCAACTGCCATTTTGTGATTCCCACATAGTCCCCCATTCCTACTGTGAGCACATGGCTGTGGCCAATTTGGCATGTGCTGATTATATGCCCAGCAGCCTTTATAGTCTGATTGGTTCCTCTATCATTGTGGGTTTTGATGTATCCTTTATTGCCACGTCCTACAGCCTGATTCTGCAGGCAGTGTTTAGACTTTCTTCCAGGGATGCCCGAGTCAAGGCTCTCAGCACCTGTGGCTCCCATGTAGGGGTCATGGTACTCTACTATTTTCCTGGGTTGATATCCCTCTATGTGGAGTGGTTTGGGCAGGATGTAGTGCCTCTGCATACCCAGGTGCTACTTCCTGATTTTTATTTGGTCATTCCACCCAGCTTGAACCCTATCATCTATGGCCTGAGGACCAAGCAGATCCTAGAGAGAGTAGTGGGTGTTCCAGGGAATTGTTGGTGCAATCTGTCAAGACTCAAATTGGAAAAACCATGTATGAGAGCCTAATTCCTAGAGGTTTTAAGTCCTGGATGGGTATGGGAACTAGACTCATGAGTTTGTATAAGGAAGTCTGAGAGAAGGAAGCTTCATTTGCTCACACAAATTGGTATAATTTCTGAAACTTATAGTCTTATAGGGTTTCTCAGCTTGTTGAGAGGTTGGATGACTTGCCTTAGGGTTACACAGCTGGTGTGTGTGTGTCAGAGGCAGATCTTAAACCCAGCTCTTCCTGGCTTCAAGGTCAGTTCCCTATCCACTATACAACACTGCTTCTTATACAAGGATTGGGACTAGATGAAGTGGAAAACATCCTATAATTGAAACAAACTATGATCTTTCATTGTCTAGGGCTATCCATCTTAGAAAATACCACTTGACACCATGGAAATTATTTTACATTGGCCAATGGTGGCCAATCAAATTGTTGTTTAGGGGTGAGTTTAGCTGGCTAACTTTGAGGCCTCTCGTGGGAGTCAGTCAAACAAAGGGACTTCTTATGGGATTATGGAGGACTCTCCTACTATGGGTAGGAGGATGAAGAAGGCTCCCTCCAGCATCTTTGAATTGAAACTTTATTTTTGATTATAAGCATTGGAAGGAACCCCAGTGGTTATCCAGTCTAACTTGTAACTACAAAAATAACTCCCTCTACCACAATCCTGACAAATCATCAGTCACCCTATGTTTGAAGACCTCAATTTCTAGGAACCCTCCTTACTTTGTTTTGAGACAGTACTATTACTAGGAAGTCTTCTGATATGTCACACTTCAATCTCCCTCTCTGAAATTTTCCCCCATTCTCTTAATTCTGCCCTTTGGGAGCATCATCGAATTAAAGAATTGTAGATTTTGAAGGTAAATTAAACTTATAGTAATTTGAACTTCAGCTAGAAAAAATCAGTATTTACTACTCCTAATGACATTGAGGTTATTTTATTCAATATTCGCCTTTCTAGGATTATGATAATTTCTTACTTAGTCTTACATATGAGAGTGTGGATGGTTTATTTTGTTCCATCCCCATATTGTCATAGGTTACTCAGTATCCAGCACCTAGCATGATTAGAAGACGTGAATAAGAAATGACTAGCCCATATAAGTAGTTCAAGGAAGAACCGTGAACTCCATTTATTGATTCTCAGGACAAGGTTTTTATAGAGCAAAAGAGACAAAGGAAGTAGACTCAAGTTTTCTTATTCATTATCTTAGTCTGTTATAACCTGGAAGTAGTGCAGAATAGATAATTTGATAAGGATTCCTTCTCTAGGTGCCACGGAGTCTTAGGAAGAGCCAGTTAACTCTTTTAATATAGCCACATTACAAAAGATGCTCTTGAGAGCTAGTGTCAAGGCCCAAAACCAAAGCCTCATCATCAAGTACATCTGCACAGGAACTCACCACCTAAGAATTCAAATATTTTGATTTTGAACAACTAAAGTCTTAGTGCAGAGCCTATTGGTCTCAGAACTCAAACAACATCCTTTTAAGTGTAACCCATATCAAAAGAACTCAGGAGCTAACCTGACCGAAAGTTGCATCTCAAAGAGATTTTTGATATTAAAAGTCCATTATTATTAAGGTCTGAGTCCTGGATCAGGCCTCCTTGGCTCCCCACACACTATGGCACACTTAACCCAAGAACTGTCCATTCTATTCTGTTTCAATTATAATTCACATTTTAATATACTACTCTAACTACTAGGAGTTAGTTCAGAACCAGTGAGTATAGAACTAGGAGAACTGATATGGTATAATTATTATCATAACATGTGCACTGCATGCCCTCCAACTAGGCTGCTCTGTTTGCATGATATCTTCATTTCAGCCTCCCATCCGTGCTTTTCAAAAGTCAAGCAGGCAAATAAATGATGAGCTGCATTTAAATAATGAGATATACATTTTTGGAAAGGGCCAACACAGGGATTGCAATTTTGAATATACACACCCAATATAAGCATTTTATTTTTCTTTCTTTTGATTTTTTTTGAGGGTGACAAGAGGTAAAAATTAGGTGACTATGGTGCTATCAAAATTATTTTTTTAAGTAAGAAAATGGAGTCATTGGAACATTTAAAATTGCATAGGAGAGAAGAAAATGAAAGAAAGAAATGGACAAGTGAACAGCTTTTAAAGCATGTTTCTTAAAAAGCAAATTATATATAGTAAAGATTCACAGCTTCATGTATAATCCTCTTTTTTCTGTTCTTTGCATATGGAGATATTTATCTTTTTTCATGTTTGCTAAGTTCAAAATTGAAAAATCAAGAGAAAGATCATGAGTACCTGTTGAATCAGATCTGTCAAGTTAAGTCTGCAGTGACTTTTCTGTATATTATGATGCTTATGGTTCTGTCTTTGTTTGGGGGGGAGGAGATATGGAAATAAAAATATGTTGAGGGGTTTTGTGTGTTTTTGCTTTGCTTGTAATCAATAACATTCTCTCCTTCCCTTTCCCTTTGAGAACATTCTACTGGGCTGATTTGTCACTTGTCTGTAAAAGAAGAAATCCCTCCTATTTTCCTCATCACTCTTTATTACTGTATGAAACAGTCTGAGTCATTTAGTGAACAGTAACTTTATCACAGTTTAAAAACCAAAACAGAAATTAAACATTTGGAAAAAGAGAAAAACTTCCATATTAGTTTAGAAGAGTCAAAGTAAGTAATGAGAGCATGCATAGTACACATGAACTTTTAATTTCTCCCTGAACAAGAAGAAAGGAAGAGGGAAAAGTCACTGTTGCTTGCCTTTAGGATCAGCTTTGATTGACTGATTCAGTTTAGCCCATAGTTCATACTCAGAATATTTCCATCAGCTTCTGCCTTGGTCATTCCTCTATGTACACTGACTAGATCTTTGAAAATTCTGATGAATCCTCCCAGGAACCTCTCAATATTGATACTGGTAATTTCCTTTGACTCTCTTTCCACTTTTCCCCAACCTCTCCAAAAAATGCTCTCTCAAATTCAAGATCAGGAGTAGACAAGAACTTGAGAATGCTGTGTAATCCAACTAATCCACCCAGGTTATCACTGTGGTCATCACACAGTGAGATCTTAATTTTATTGAATTATTGATAGATTCCTATAAAAAACTTACTTTTATATAGTTCAAGCATTGTTTGCGGGTATGTTTTTTACAGTGCCCCTGTAAGGCAGGATGTATAAGTATTATTTTCAACATTTTACAAATGATGATATTACATCTCAATTTAGATATTGACTTGCCCATTATCACACAGTGCGTAGTAGCATTAGAAAGACTTGGCCACAAATTCAGACTCTAAATCCTGGGTGCTTTCTGCCATATCACAGCATTTCCCTAAAGTACAGTACTAATTTTAATAATAAAAATAGAGCCCTATCACATGTATATAGGTCTTTCAATATGCCCAGGATTTATAATATTTTTATTAGTAATTCTTCAATGTGTTGGGATCTGGGAATTCAGATTAGCAAATCTATGATTCCTCTCTAATTTATCACTTATGAGCATTGCACTATTAGTTTCTTTTCATTGAGAAAATATATAACAAAATTTATTCTCTTTTCAGTAACACACTTTTATGAATTCATAGGCTTCAATGAAAAAGAAAAAAAATCTCCCCACAAGGATCTGTGGTTCACAGTTTGTGAACTATTACCAGAGGCCCTCTCCATCTCATCCATAAGACTAGCAAGGGAGACTAACAAATGCTTTGCTGAAATCTAGCTATGAAACTACTATAAGGAAAAGGAAATTAGATTAGTATGACTTTATTCATTTTTAATGAAGATATGGTAGCTCTTGGTGACCTTTAATTCCCTTTTTAAATCCTCAAAATTAATCACTTTGACTCTAAGAATTCATTCTAAAATTCTTCTAGGAATTGATCTCAATCATTCCATCAATTTATCAATCAATAACCATCCATTAAGTGTTCAATATGTATCAGATACCATGCTAAATTTCAGAGATGCAAAACAAAACAAAAACCAAGACAATCCTTATCTTCAAAATGTTTACATTCTAATGCAGTAATAGCATATGTGTGTGTGTGTGTGTCTCTGTGTCTGTGTCTGTGTCTATATCTGTGTCTGTGTCTGTGTCTGTCTGTATATTAAGATATATAAAGAGTAGATAAAAGATTCCTTGCTGGGGAGGGCATTAGCATCCTGAATGAATAGAAAAGATTTTCTGTTGAAGGTAGTGTTTGAGCTGAATCTTGAATAGAGTTAAGGTATTCCCAAACAACTTAAGAAGACTTAAGAATTCTGATGAACACAGTAACTAACCATTTATTCATCAAGCTCATCATGAAACCTTATAACTATTTTCTGCCCAAAAGGTAATCCTCAGTGGGTTTTTTTGGACATAGCCAATTTGGGGATTTGTTTTGTTTGATTACACATATTTATTACAAAAAAATTGTTTTGGTTTTTTAATTAAAGGAGGAGGTAGAAGAGAGAAAATATATTTTGTTAATAAAAATATTCTTTTCTATATGAACAAGAATTTCTCTTGCATATACTTTGTTTTTCTCCTACTCCATGCATTTTAGGGTTTTTTGGGAGTCGGGGAAGAAAGGTAGTGGGGAAGAGGTATATTTCAAATTTCATGTGGTATTCCAACACTGCCCCAATTTTTGTCCAATTGAATATCCTTCTGTTTGAAAAATAAACCAAAATTAAACAAATGAGCCACTTTCAGAGAGAGTTCAATGATTTATCTATCATTTCACAGCAAGGCAGTGGCAGATTTAGGACTTGAATCCCATTCCTCTGACTCAAAGCCCACTGCTTCTTCAATTACATCACGTTGCCTCACAAGCTATTTATATGGCTCATTCTGGTAGTCTTTGGGTGTGAAATGTGAAGACAATGTTGTCATTTTTTAAAATAGATTTGTGATTGCATCCAACTGGGTATTCCTTCCACCAGTAAAGGCTGGGATCTACAGATACTTTCTCATAGCTTATTTTTCTTGAGCATATGCTGTCCGTGGTGCTTAAAGACGTCTCTTAGTCTTTTGCCATTTCCTGTGAAACACTGCTGCAACCTTTGCTTGTCCTCTGGTGCTCAACTCTTGCTGCCTAGCAGCCCAACATACATTTGCTCAATGTTTTTTGATCTGTACCACATTGCCTCTCAACCATCATCTATATTTAAGGAATCTCTCTTCCATTTAAATTCCTATCAGAGCATTTTTCTTGCCAGAGACAAACAGACAAGCATATTTTTTGAGTTTTATATTTTAGTGCAGTCTCTAAATGAAACTATAAACAATGTTGTTTCATTAGAACTATGAATTCTCATGTTAGCTGTCAACATGGGGTTCTTAAAATGCATAGAAAATGATACTGATTTACCTTATGAGGTAGATACTGTAAGTATCATCAATTATATTTTACAGAAGAGAAAACTGAAGCCCAAAGAAGGTAACTTTATCTCACACAGAGACAAAATTAAATTTTTTGGTGCAGACAAAATTAAAAAAAAAAAACAGTTACCTGGATTCCAGTCAGTGGCCTTTCCAGTACATCATGTTACTTCCCTTGGTAACTTGGAATGGTGAGCTGTGGAATGTCACCTATTCCGTTAGGTGATTCCTGGGCAGCTGATCAAGTTTTCCCTAGACAATCCTAGAGCTCCCTGTGTCTCAGATTATCTACTCTTCTTCCCCAGCATCCCCATAGCAGGAAGCAGCCTGGGTTATAAATACATGCCATTTGAAGAGAAGGTAGCACAGATGCCTGACTGCCCCCTCAGAGAAATAAGGACCTGGAAGTTTCGCTGAAGCAGGTGTATACTGGGGTTGGGAAACTGGATTTGGAGTGGGGAGGGTATAGGAGGTAGTCCTTTAGAGGATGTGGCCCAATAAGCTTTCCCTTCTCAGGGACTCAGGCTTCCATATAGACTGATTAAGGAAACCATCCAGGGACTCAAGTCTTTAGGCAGGTTGATTAAAGATTGCATTCCACTACACCTTAGCCCAGTGGATTCAGGTTTTCAAATAAGCTAATCAAGAAACAAATACACAGCCACATATCACACCTTAATCACTCTCCCCAGCAGAGTACAGGTCGCCTCCATAAGCAGTGATTGTTTTCTCTGGTTATACAGAATAACTAGGGATAACTTTATCAGCAGTACTTCCCTTTTCTCTCCTTTTACAACTCATGTTTCTAGGGGGAAAATGAATTAGGGTTTTTTATTGTTCCCAGGGTCTTAAGCTTCCAAGCCATTCTCACCCAGCATTCTCCAACCAGGTCCCTTATCTCCATAGAGTGAGTTTTGGGGTTGACTTATAAAGTCACTTTCTGAGGATAAGGAGAAAGTAAATTTCCTGCAGAGATCATGCCTTTGAGTCTTCACCTTCTTCTAATTATTAAGAAATTTTACTTCATATTGAATGTAAACCTTCCTCAGGTTCAGTCCTTTAGAAAAAAGGTACAACAGGTCTGATCCTTCTCCCCCACCACCATGACAACCCTTCAGATATTTGAAGACTGTGATTGTGTCTGACTTAAGTCTTCTCCTTTCTAGGCTAAATATCCCCATATCCTTCCATTTATTTTCATGTGACAAAGTGACTCTTAGTCAACTCAACAAATATTAGTTGATCATCTGCTTTATGAAAAATGCTGATCTGGCTGCTGCAGGGGAGACAAAGACTAGAAAGCCTGATCAAAATCTAATGTTTCTCCCTGTACTCAGGAAGTTTACAAAATGTGGTAGAGCTATAGAGAAGGGAGTATGACAAGCACTCTTAAAATTTTCTTTTTCATGGTCCCCTTTGTCAATTTTGTGAAGCCTGTCTATCACTTTTCAGGATGGTGTTCCAAGTGAATAAAATTAATAACAACAAGTAGCATTTATAGAACAACCTAAAGTTTGTAAAGTACAACCCGGGGAGGTAAGTGCAATTATTATCTTCATTTTACAGATAAGTAAACTGATGCAAACAGGGGTTAAGAGACTTGCACAGGATTGCACAGCTACTAAGTGCCTGAGTCCAGATTAGAACTCAGGTCTTTCAGACTTCAGGTCCAGGATTCTATCCACTGTACCACTTACCTGCCTCATATATAAAATATATGGGATAACAAAGAAAACAAATTATCCTGAAATACAGTTATCAAAATATCTTTAAGGCCATTGACCACAAATCAAGAAATCTTGGTCTATGAGGTTTCATAGCTGGGTCACAGGGATAGAATGGATTTTTCACTTTTGGTAGTAAGGATTGTATTGTATGACTTTCTGGTGAGCCACCGGACTACACCAAGGGATAAATACATCCATATCTATAAGGTAGAGTCTGTGGCACAGAATTTTGTATGTCCACACCTAAATTCATAGGTCTGCTGAATCCCATTTCCCTCTACAAGCATTTCATATGCAAATTTCAGTGTAGGGACAGAACTCTTGCAAGCTGCTTGAGAACAATAGGGCTTTTCAGAGTTTAGCTGGGAAAGAAGAGATAGAGAATGAATGTGCCCCACAAGTAGATGGTGGAATGGAAGATGATCACTAACAAAGAATAACAAATGTCAATCTCAAGAGTCAGATCCCAATCTGGTTTTTCATGTCCCTTCTGAAATGTGCTTCCCTGGATCACAAGACATAGTCCTAGTCACTCAGTTAATAAGCATTTCTTAAGAGCTTACTAGTTGTCAGGCACTGTGATAAACTATAAGGATAAAAGGAAAGGTGAAAATACCCTTGCCCTTAATAGTAGCTAGCAGTTATATAGCACTTTAAGGTTTACAAATGTATCTCCCTCGAATATAGGTGCTATAATTATCCCCATTTTACAGATAAGGACACTTAGACAGGTAGTTGTTGAGTGATTATTAATAAGTTACAGGGTTACACAGTAAGTATCTGAGGGCAGATTTGAACTCATTCCAGGTATAGCTTTCTATCCACCATGCAACCTAACACTTCTAATGGGGGAGACAGCATGCAAACAACTATATATTGTATAAGTTCCTCTGAACTAGAGGCATGTGGGGCACTGTATAGGGAAATAACACTAAGGTGTGGGGTACACTAGGTTATACTGCCCAGGCACAACAAAACCTAGAAAGATGAGGAGACTCATCTTTTAGAAGAGATTAATTCCCTTGCTTCCTACCTAAGCCTTTTCCCCCTCCCCTCAAGCCTAAGGGAGAATCATAGAACCATGGATTTAAAGTTGGGACTTCTTAGTTGCTACTTAATTCAGCTCCTTCATTTGAGGGTCGAAGAAACTAAAACCCAGAGTTTTAAATGACTTTCCCAAGGTCACACAGTAAAGTGACAGTGGCAGGATTTAGATTGAAGTACGCTGATATCTAAGCCAGTCTTCTTCCCACTGTAGTATGCTATCTTTATTGTTTTTTAGAGCTTAAGAACATCCTAGAAAGAGGAAATCTGATGGGCAAGTACATGTGGAATAGTCAGATGAGACTAGATCAATAAGAGGAGGTCCCTTCTGTCTAGAGCAAAAGAGGCTCAGGCAGAAGAGGCCTGGAAGTTAGAATCTTGGGAAAGTGGCAGAAAGATAAGTGTCCCCCATTTGTTTCTTAAACTGCATGAAGATCCTGGGAGCTTGTATGAGCTAAATTGTCACTAGGTAAGGCTTTTCTACGATGTGCTACAGGAATGGACTCAAGAAAGGTTTAGGCAAATTCCCACTTTCCAGTATGACAAGTCATTGTGGAAAATTCTAAGCATTTAACTTTATTCTTGTTCTGGGAGAGTGGCTCCCTGTGGACAACCACAGTTTCCCCTAACCTACCCCCTCAAAACTCTTGTCAGAGCTCAACCTGAAGACTGAAGTGTGTATAGGGCTTCCTGAGCAGGAAAAGGTGATTTTTTAAATCAAGAGAATGGGTAGGAAATGCACAAGCATTCCTCACCATATCTATATATCTGTCTTTCTGCCTATGTTGCTGGTACAGTCCAGGACTTTTGTCTGATTTTGAGGGAGGAGATTCCATATAATTACGAAAAATCTGAATTTATCAGCATGGGCTTTGTTTAGCCTCTTCATCTGATCTTGCCCCTGTCTCTGTCTTCTATGGTATTATGCTTCTGCTCCTGTCTGAAAACTTCCCCTCATTCTCCAAATCCAAAGCCCCTGCCTCACATGCCTCAGACCACTGAGCCTCCCATTTGGAATCTCTTCGACCCTCTCTCTTGACAATTCATTTCCTTCTTTTCCTTCCCTGTCCCACTCAACATTCACTCCTTTCCAGCAAGGCTTCCCTAATTTGCAACCCACCTAAGCTTAGCACTTCTGCTGTTTGTCCAAATACTATTAGTCTTTCTTCTTTCCCTTCCATCTTTTTTTCCCCGTAACATATTTCAGACCAGAACACAATTGAATGGAGGGAAAGATAAGGGAGTTGGAAAATGTATTTCCTAGTCCAAGCCCTGATCCTGAGTTCTTGAGCATCCTTGACTAAGTCTCTTAAGTTCCATTGGGAACAGTTGTCTCATCTATCAAATGAAGGTTTGGACTAAATGTTTCTAATCTTTTGATTATATAATGCTATGGAACAGGAGTTCTCACCACAGGATACAAGGAAAAGACTGTTTTAAAAATTGTTAATGATTTCAATTACGTTGTTTTCCTTTATAATCCTATGGTTTTTACTTTATACATTAAAAAATTATTCTCAAAAGGGATACATAAGCTTCAATAGATGGTCAATGAGACCAACAAAACAATTAGAATTTTACTAAGAATTTTACTTTCCAATAAAGGGTTCTATCAGCCAATTAGCTCACAGCATTAATTGAGAGACCACTGACAGTAGAGCTCTGTGTTAGACATTGGGGAACTGAGAAGCCAAAGGAATAGTAGGTTCATAGTCCCTGCTCTCTGTGGGCTAAAGACCATTTGGTGAAAATGGAGGACTGTAACAAAATAGGTTATTCAATTTCAGGTCACCAACAATAAAGGACCATAGCCATACATTGCTGATTTTAGAGCTAGAAAGGACCTAAGACAGATTTGCACAATTTGGCAGTAGTTAGGGGTCAAAATTAAAATAAGGTAAATTTCTTCAGGCCAAAGATTGGTTTTTAGTGGCTCACTTTCCAAGCATAATTAATTATTAAACTATTTTGCAAATAAACCATATTTTCAAAAAGGGAAATTTCAGTGAATACCAATTAATTATATTTATTAATTAAGATTTTTACTTGTCATAGAATCACATTAAAGTTAAGAAAATGTCTTTGGGGGGAGGAGCCAAGATGGCGGAAAGGAAGCAGTAACCTTGCTGAGCTCCTCAGTCACTAAGGCTCAAAGGGTGAATCTGAGTGGAATCTGGAGTGACGGAGCCCACTGGAAGACAAAGTGTGGCAGAGTCCAGCCCAGGAGGTTGCCCAGTGTGTCCGGACTGGTCGAGTGCAGAGCGCGTGGTGTCTGCACAGCCCAGACCTAACAGCAGACAAGCAGACTACACCAGAGAGAGCAAAAGCCCCAGCCTGGAGACTTATCGAGGATGAATCACAGTCATCTCTCAGACGGGTAGGATCATTGGAGCCAGGTAGGAGAGTTGGGCCCTCAGTGGAAAGATCAGCTTCTCTAGCTGCATTCCGCCACCAGCCTGGAAGTTTAGAAACTGCCTGCCTGTATAATACAGGGGCTGGAATGGCAAAGTAAACTCTAGCTGCTCCAATCCTCCCATCCCTCCTTCATGAAGCAGAAAACCCAAAGATAAGTCTCCACCCAGATTGAAATCCCAAGTTAATGGAAATAGCCCCAGGCTTGAGAGTCTCCAAGAAGGGGAGTAACTGAGATAGCCAGGAGTCTGAAGAGAAGAGAGGGTGGGTTCCCAACAAGCCCCACCTCTCCTTACCAACAAAAGCCTACTTAGAGCCCAGGGGTATAGAGGCAGAAATCTGTAGTGATCAGACTCACCCATACCTACTCATCTACATTCCTCACTGACTTCCCTGACTTAGCCATAAACCAGCCACCCAGAGGTATTCAAAGTCAAGGATGAGGCCCTAAACTCATAGCCTGAGAAACTAAGAAACAGGAAGTCACAATGGGAAAAAAGGAAGCCTAGAAGGAGAAGGGGAAGGCAAAAAAAGTCTATTCCAGCATACTATGCAGGGCAAGAAAAACAAAATACACAGGACAATATAGACTCTCTACCCACACCTGAGACCACAGAAGGAAACATGATCTGGTCTCAAGCCCAAATAGCATTCCTGGAGGAGCTTAAGAAAAATTTTAAAGACCAAATCGGGGAGGCAGTGACCAACTTGGAAAAACGTCTCAGTGAAGTAATTGGAGAAAATACCTCCCTAAAAAAGGAACTTCAAAAAATAACTGAAGACTGTAATTTGATAAAAATTAGAAACAATCAAATTGAAGCTCAGAACTCTATGATGCAGCAAGAGTCAATCAAACAAAACAAGACGATCGAAAAATTGCAAGAAAATGTAAAATATCTCACTGGAAAAATAACTGACCTAGAGAACAGATCCAGGAGAGACAACCTAAGAATTATTGGTCTACCAGAAAGCCATGATGAAAAAAGCAGCCTAGACAACATCCTCCAAGAGATTGTCAAAGAAAACTGTCCTGATGTCCTGGAATCAGAAGATAAAATAACTATCGACAGAATTCACCAGACTCCTCCTGAGAGAGATCCCAAACTGAAAACTCCAAGAAATATAGTAGCCAAATTCCAGAATTACAAGATTAAAGAAAAAATTCTACAAGCAGCCAAAAAAGAAACAATTCAAATATCGAGGAACTACAGTTAGGATCACAGAGGACCTAGCAGCTTCTACATTAAAAGAGCGGAGGGACTGGAATTTGATATTTTGTAGGGCAAGAGAGCCAGGACTACAACCAAGGATTAACTACCCGGCAAAACTGAGCATAATCTTCCAGGCAAGGAGATGGTTGTTTAATGAAATAAGGGACTTCCATATTTCCTGATGAAAAAGCCAGAGCTCAATGGAAAATTTGATCTCCAATTACAAGACTCAAGAAAAACATAAAAAGGTAAACAAGAGAAACACAGACTCACACATGCATAAGTGCACACACCCACACCCAGAAACACACGCTCATTACTTGGGATGCAACAAGAGCAAAATGTTCACATCCCTATATGTGAAGCTGATAACTGTCAATATTCAAAATCTTTATGATTATCGTGACCTTCAAAAGGGTTATACTTAGATAGAGGGTGTGGGTATGAATGCACTAACATGATGTCTAAAAAAAAAACAAAACAAAACTATTAAGGGGATCAAAGAGACTGTAATGGGAAAAAGGAAAGGATTAGATAGGAAAAGGTAAAATATGCCATCTGAAGGGACATTAAAACACACTATAGAAGAGGGGAAAGAAAGAGGGAGAGGAACATCATTTAAACACTATTCTCACTGGTTCTGGTTCAAAGAGGGATCAACTTAAATCAGTGAAGTTTAAGATTTTAATGTGAATAAACACATAAATTCATTAAATAGAGGAAAAGGAGGGAGGGAGAGGAGCAATGTTTGAAATTTACTCTCATTGGTTTGGAATCAAACGGGGAGTAATTCACTCTGATAAGTATAAAAAACTTATTTCATCCTATAGAAAGCAGAAG
This sequence comes from Gymnobelideus leadbeateri, assembly GCA_011680675.1. Classification (NCBI taxonomy): domain Eukaryota; kingdom Metazoa; phylum Chordata; class Mammalia; order Diprotodontia; family Petauridae; genus Gymnobelideus; species Gymnobelideus leadbeateri. The sequence continues at coordinate 122,719 of WOXC01004171.1, forward strand.
GGTAAGGGGGTGAAAAAGAGGAGACTAAAGGGGGGATTAGAAGGGAGGGAAACAGTAATAAGGGGAGAGGGTAGGTTAAGAAGAGGGATCACTGGGTGGGAACGCTGAGGGAGGGGGCGGTCAAAAGGGAAAACTTCAAGGAGGGGAAGGCAGAAGGAAGAAACAAAACCATAAACAGGGGAGGGAATAGGATGGAGGGGAAGAGACAGATAGTCATTATTACTGTGAATGTGAATGGGATGAACTCTCCCATAAAACAGAGGCAGATAGCAGAATGGATTAAAAACCATAATCCTACAATATGCTGTCTACAAGAAACACATTTGAAACAAAGGGATACCCACAGGGTAAGGGTAAAAGGTTGGAGTAAAATTTATTATGCCTCAGCTAAAGTAAAAAAAGCAGGGGTAGCAATACTTATCTCAGATAAAGCAAAAGCAAAAATAGATCTAATTAAAAGAGATAAGGAAGGAAACTATATCCTACTAAAAGGCACCATCGAGAATGAAACAATATCACTACTTAATATATATGCACCAAGTGGTATAGCATCTAAATTCCTAGAGGAGAAGTTAAAGGAATTAGAGGAAGAAATAGACAGCAAAACTATACTAGTGGGGGACCTTAATCTTCCCCTCTCTAAACTCGATAAATCTAACCTCAAAATAAACAAGAAAGAAGTTAAGGAGGTGAATTGAATCTTAGAGAGACTAGATATGATGGATCTCTGGAGAAAACTGAATGGGGATAAAAAGGAATTTACTTTCTTCTCAGCAGTGCATGGTACATACTCAAAATAGACCATGTACTAGGGCATAAAAACCTCACAATCCAGTGCAGAAAGGCAGAAATATTAAGCGCATCATTCTCAGATCATGATGCAATAAAAATTATATGCAATAAAGGGCCATGGAAAGATAGACTAAAAACTAATTGGAAATTAAACAATTTAATCCTAAAAAATTGGTGGGTCAAACAAGAAATTATAGAAACAATCAATAATTTCATTCAAGAGAATGATAATAATGAGACAACATACCAAAATTTGTGGGATGCACTAAAGGCAGTTCTCAGGGGAAGTTTTATATCCCTGAGTGCATACTTAATTAAAGCAGAGAGAAGGGAGGTCAATGAATTGGACATGCAATTGAAAAAGCTAGAAAAAGAACAAATTGAAAATCCCCAATTTAGTACTAAATTAGAAATATTGAAAACCAAAGGTGAGATTAATAAAATTGAAATTAAGAAAACCATTGAATTAATAAATAAAACTAAGAACTGGTTTTATGAAAAAATCAACAAAATTGATAGACCCTTAGTCAATATGATAAAAAAAAAGAAAGAAGAAAACCAAATTATGAGTATCAAAAATAAAAAGGGTGAATCTACCTCCAATGAAGAGGAAATCGAAAAAACAATGAGGAATTACTTTTCCCAATTGTATGCACATAAATATGATAATCTTAGTGAAATGGATGAATATTTACAAAATCACAAGTTGCCCAGATTAACTGAAGAGGAAGTGAATTACCTAAATAACCCCATCTCAGAAAAAGAAATCAAACAAGCCATCAATGAACTCCCTAGGAAAAAATCTCCAGGGCCAGATGGGTTTACTAGTGAATTCTATCAAACATCTAAAGAACAATTGATTCCAATACTCTACAAACTATTTGGGAAAATTAGGGAAGAAGGAGTCCTACCAAACTCTTTCTATGACACAAATATGGTACTGATCCCTAAATCAGGAAGAGATAAAAGAGAGAAAGAAAATTATAGACCAATTTCCCTCGTGAATTTAGATGCAAAAATTCTAAATAAAATATTAGCCAAAAGACTCCAACAACTTATCACAAAAATAATACACTCTGATCAGGTAGGATTCATTCCAGGAATGCAAGGATGGTTTAATATTAGGAAAACCATCAGTAAAATTGAGCACATCAACAATAAAACTAGCAGAAACCACATGATCATCTCAATAGATGCAGAAAAGGCTTTTGACAAAGTACAACACCCATTCCTATTAAAAACACTAGAAAGTATAGGAATAAATGGAGCCTTCCTCAAAATAGTTGATAGCATCTATTTAAAACCATTAGCAAGTATTATATGCAATGGGGATAAACTAGAAGCCTTTCCAATGAGATCAGGAGTGAAACAAGGGTGTCCACTATCACCCCTCTTATTCAATCTGGTACTAGAAACACTAGCAGTAGCAATTAGAGAAGAAAAAGAAATCAAAGGAATCAAATTAGGTAAAGAAGTGACCAAGCTATCACTCTTCGCAGATGATATGATGATATACTTAGAGAATCCTAGAGAATCAAGTAAAAAACTACTAGAGACAATAAATAAATTTGGCAAAGTTGCAGGATATAAAATAAACCCACATAAATCCTCAGCATTCCTGTACATCTCTAATGAAACTCAGCAGCAAGAGATAGAAAGAGAAATCCCATTTAAAGTCACTGTAGACATTATAAAATATTTGGGAATCTACTTGCCAAAACAAACCCAGAATCTATATGATCACAACTACAAAACACTTCTCACACAAATAAAAGCAGATCTAAATAGTTGGAAAAATATCAATTGCTCATGGCTGGGTCGAGCTAATATAATAAAAATGACAATTTTACCCAAACTAAACTATATATTTAGTGCCATACCAATCAATTTACCAAAAAACTACTTTCTAGAGTTAGACAAAATAATAACAAAATTTATTTGGAAAAACAAACGGTCTAGAATATCAAGGGAATTAATGAAAAGAAACGCTAGGGAAGGTGGACTAGCTATGCCAGATCTTAATCTGTATTATACAGCAGCAGTCATCAAAACTGCTTGGTACTGGCAGAGGTGTAGAGTAGTGGAACAATGGAATAGATTAGGTGCAGGAGACCCAGCAGTTAATGAATATAGCAATCTATTGTTCGATAAACCCAAAGACCCCAGTTTGGGGGATAAGAATGCACTATTTGACAAAAACTGCTGGGAAAACTGGAATACAGTATGGCAGAAACTGGGCATAGACCATTATCTAACACCATATACCAAAATCAAGTCCAAATGGGTGCATGATCTAGGTGTAAAGGAGGATACTGTAAGCAATTTGGGAAAGCAAGGAATCGTTTACCTGACAGATCTGTGGAGAGGGGAAGACTTTAGGACCAAACAAGAATTAGAGAGCATTATAAAATGCAAAATGGATAATTTTGATTACATTAAATTGAAAAGCTTCTGTACAAACAAAACCAATGTAACCAAGATCAAGAGGGAGGTGGGAAATTGGGAAAGAATTTTTACAACTTGTGTCTCTGATAAAGGACTCATCTCTAAAATTTATAGAGAATTGAGCCAAATCTATATGAATACAAGTCATTCCCCAATTGATAAGTGGTCAAAGGATATGAACAGGAAATTTTCAGAGAAAGAAATTAAAGATATCTATAAGCATATGAAGAAATGCTCTAAATCACTATTAATTAGAGAAATGCAAATCAAAACAACTCTGAGATACCACATCCCTCCAGTCAGATTGGCTAAGATGACAAAACAAGAAAGTGACAAATGCTGGAGAGGATGTGGACAAATTGGAACACTAATACATTGCTGGTGGAGTTGTGAACTTATCCAACCATTCTGGAGAGCAATCTGGAATTATGCCCAAAGGATTATAAATAATTTCATACCCTTTGACCCAGCCATACCACTTCTAGGGTTATATCCCAAAGAGATCATAGAAGTGGGAGGAAGACCCATATGTACAAAAATATTTTTAGCAGCCCTTTTTGTGGTTGCAAAGAATTGGAAACTAAAGGGGTGCCCATCAATTGGGGAATGGCTAAACAAGTTGTGGTATATGAATGTAATGGAATATTATTGTGCTATAAGAAATGAAGAGGTGACGGATTTCATTATTACCTGGAGAGACTTATACAGACTGATGCTGAGTGAGAAGAATAGAATCAGAAGAAATCTGTATACAATCACAGACATACCATATCTGTGATGACCAACTATGACAGACTGGACTCTTTTCAGCAATGCAGTGATATAAGTTAATCCCGAAAGACTCAAGAAAGTGAGAAACGCACCATCCAGAGATATAACTAGAAAGAACTGAGCCTGAATCCTGATGGAAGCAAACTAAATGACCCTGCTCTTTTCATTGTTTGGTTTTATTTCTTCCTTACCATCTTTCATCCCACCTAGTACAATACCCCTTTGTAATTGGAATAATGTCTAACATGAATGCATTTGCAGATCATATACTGGACTATATGCTGTCGTGTGCAGGGGGGGGAGGGAAGTAAAGGAAATTTGAAAATCAAGGAACTATGGAATTGAATCTTGTTAACTGAAACTAAACTAATAAATTAATTAAAAAAAAAAAGAAAATGTCTTTGCCAAGTGGTATAAGTAGTAATAGATTTTTCAGGTTTTCTTACTGTTTACATTTAATAATGACTGAAAACACAGTGAAAAGACACTACTCTTGCTCCTCTCAGACTAGGGACAGACTGGTAAAGGTCAGTTGTTGTGGGTCATGTGACAAAAAGGAGAGAGTGTGCAGTGGCAACCCACAAGCCAAGTTACATGATGGGCATAATAGTGACTTGTGGAAGGCAGTTTGTGGGGCATGAACAAAGCACTAATTACATCTTTACTTTCTTTTACATCTTCTACATTTTTCACGGGTTGATCGAAATGCTTTGGCAGGCTGTAAGTGACTTATGGACCATATGATGTGCAGGCCTGACCTAAGATACCATCTAGCCCAACTACCTCATTTTACATGTGAGGAAACAAAAGCAGAGAAGTTCAGTGAGTTGTTCAGGGTCACACAGGTAGTAAAGGGCTGAGGCTCTGACTCCAAAGCCAGGTTTCTTTCCATTTGACCATACTGCCTTAACAGAATAGGATCATCCATTCTTTCCACAAATGTTTATTAAATATTTACTATGTTCAAAGCACTGTGCTTATCTGAAAGGGTCAGTAAAAAAGAAAGGGTCAAAGCAGATTTTTAACTTCAAAGAAGAGCAGGGTAAGAAAAACTCCCCTCTCCTTCAATATGTGGGAGAACTGTGTAGTTTAGTAAAGAGAGGAAACTATTCAAGGCCCTGGAGAGATGAGATGGGAGGACAAGTTTAGCTATGGGAAGGAGGGACTGTTTTTCTTTGAGATAGGAGGGAAAGAAAGAATGGATGGATGGATATAGACAAAGGCATACCCAGAGGTATAATATGCCAAACAGTAGACAGTGTAATGCTGCTCTCTTTTGCTCTGGGTAGACCACATCTGAGCACTGTGTTCAGTTCTAAAAGCCATGTTTTAGTAAGGATATTGATAAGCTGGAGATTATCCACACAGGTGAGGCCAAGGTGGTGAGGGACCTTGAGAATATGCCATCCAATCATTGATTAAAAGTATTGGCAGTCTTTATCCTGGGAAAACCTAATATTCAGAGGTAAGGGAAGGGGATATAATGGCTCCAAGTCTTTTTAGGAGCCCTGGGTGGAAGTTGCAAAGATACCCATTTTAGCTCTTCTAAGTATCCAAACTATTGAAGAGCAGAGTAAACTGCCTCCAGAAAAAGAGGGTTCCCTCATTCACTGGAGGACTCAAAGAGGAGGCTAGTTGTTCAGATTGGGGATCTTGTAGCAGGGATTCCTATTGAAGTACTGATTGGATTAGATGACCCCTGAGATTCCTTCTAATTCTGTGATTCTTTGACTCTATGATCTTATACAAAAATCCAATGAAATTCACTTAAGCTTTCTAATTTACTTCTATCTTGTCAGTAAACAAGGGGGGATGCTGTTCTTGCCATTGGTATGGTAGAATTGGTAGCTTGACAAAAAATGGCTAGAAGAAATATACAGCATATGGAGGTGGTGTTTTGTCAATTACACAGTTAATCTTATCCGTATGGACAGCTAAGACTGATAATTCAGTCTAAAACATTCACTCTTATTACTATGAGTTTGACAATAGAGAGCCACTGTAAGTTCTGGAGCAGAGTATTAATGTAATAGATTTCCCACCTCTTCAATGGAACCCTTTCTGGGCACTAGCCCATAGCATTCATTTTCTCTTCCTAAATTCTACTGCACTTATTGCTTTCGCGTCTCACTTGGCATTTGTATTGTTTTAACATTTTAAGTGTGTGTATTTTCAAGTTCATATATATATATTCAAGTGTGTATTTCTAGTGACATTCCAAATTCCTTAAGGGAAGAGACCTCATGTTATTCTTTGTATCTATTTAGCTCACTCGCTGCCTGATTTTCCATTAGGTTTTGAAATGAGGACCAGGAGTCATCTTCACAGTTGGGAGGTCAGTGAGTGATATATCTAATTCTGACTACTCTGAACACTCTTTCTTTTTGAAAGGGGGAAGGCCCCTAAAAAGACAGATGTGGATGAGGCCAACATACAGTGGCTATGTCATTCATGAATAACACCTCCCTGCACCCAACCTCCTTCCTGCTGAAGGGGATCCCAGATCTAGAACATTTACACATCTGGATCTCCATCCCTTTTTGCTCAGTTTACACCGTGGCCTTATTGGGCAAATGTACCCTCCTCTTCATCATCAGGGTAGATGCTACTCTCCATGAGCCTATGTATCTCTTTCTGACCATATTGTCAGTAGTTGATCTGGTCCTCTCCTCCTCCACATTGCCTAATGTGCTGGCCCTCTTCTGGCTTGGTGACCATGAGATTAACTTCCATGCCTGCTTAACCCAGATGTTCTTCCTTCACTCCTTTTCCATCATGGAGTCAGTCATGCCTTTAACATATACATGGCCATCTGTGAGCATCCTCACTATGCCACAATACTGACATAACAACTCATTGCCAAACTCAGGATGGCAGCTATAGCCCAGGTTGTGGCCCTCATGACCCCACTGCTATTTCTTCTCAGGCATTTCCCATACTATCGGGGCTGGATGATCACCCACTGCTTTTGGGAACACATGGGAGTGGTAAAACTGGCCTGTGGTAACACATGGTCCAACAACATCTATGGCATTGCAGTAGCACAAGGTGTAGGTGGGATGGATCTCTTCTCTGTGGCCCTGTCCTATGCTCTGATCTTGAGGGCAGTGCTGAAACTGGCATCTTGAGAAGGCTGCTCTTAACTGAAGTCATGGTGCTCTTATTACTTCAGTCCTCTTCCTAGAGCAGGAGTTTTTCAAGATACCAAAGGTTTTTCTCAACCTGGAAGCTATGTTCAACCTGACCAACAGAAAATATGTAGAAAAATCTGATTCCCTCACGTTGCCATTTCAGCCAGTCACTATGAAACTACATTTCTCTCTATAACTGCAAACAGTAGAGAAACAGATCCTTGCTGCAGGACCAGGCACTTTACTTTGGGTATTATACAAGATGACACCAAGCCCTGCTCATTTCAGAGGATACACTCAAGGCCTGAAATAAAAGATGAGTCATCTGTGACTTTTGATTTTGGAAGTAACCAAGAGAGTATCTACCCTGT
>WOXC01004173.1:0-52232 GCA_011680675.1 Gymnobelideus leadbeateri
GGCCCAAGCATTTAAGCTTCAGCATCAGTATTTGACTTTGTAGTGAATAGCCTCAGTCAATTTCTTTTTTATTGACTGATTTGATCTCTTTGCTGCTCAAGGGAATTTCAAAAGTCTTCTCCAGCACCACAATTTGAAAGCATTGATTCTGCACCATTCAGTTCCTCCAACGCTCACAGCCACACAGTGCTACTGGAAAAAAAACATAGCTTTGACCAAACATTGGTTGGCAAGGTGATGTCTCTGCTTTTTCGTATACTGTCCAGACTTTCCATCACTTTCCTTCCAAGGAGAAAACATCTTTTAATTTCATGGCTATAGTCGCCGTGTTTGTATCTACAGCTAATTTTTAAATATTAATTTAAGTTAATATTTAGTATTGCTGAGTATTCAGGGAACTGCTTGGAAATACATCTATTTTTCCAACCTATACCTCCATCCCTATATGAAAGCAACATGATATAGTGGATGGTAAGCTATAATTGAAGTCAAAAAGACCTTGGCTCAAATACTGGTTCTGAAAATTAACAGCTATGTGACCTAACCTCTCATGGGCTCAAGAAACTCTTAAAACCTTTTCTACCAAGTCTTAGATGGTTGAGATCTGTCTTGATGTCTTATCAATGAAATAATATTATTAATGTATTTGCTTTATAAAATCATAGGTGTGGGGGCGCCTAGGTGGTGCAGTGAGTAAGAGCACCAGCCTCGGAGTTGGGATGACCTGAGATCGAATGCGGCCTCAGAAAATGAGCACCCACACATAAATAATGACTAGCCATGTAACCTTGAGCAAGTTACTTAACCCCAATTGCTTATAAAAAAAAAATCATAGGTGTGCTGATTAGTTTTGTAAGATAGAATAGAAAATATGCTATAGTGGATTGGTGAATTATGAGAATAAAAATCATGAAGATATATAGAAAATATTGTGAAAATAGGAATATAGATCCTCTTGAATAAGCATAAAATGTTAGTTATGATATAAATGAGTTTCAAGAATAGAAGTATTGGTGATTGACTTCTAAATGTGGATTTACTTGATCATCACGGCATTTCCCAAAGGAATAAAGTTTATTTAGTATAGTACATGCCTACTTACTTCATGTGGAAGCTATACTGAAAGCTAATTTTAAAAACGTTTTTATTTTGAACCAGATATTTGAATATAAAATGAAATATAATGAAAATATAGAAATGTAAACTGCTCTATGACAACTTTTTATTTTTAATCAAAGATTTAAACAGAAAATATGATGGCACTTTTTGAATTTCAAATAGTTGTCAAAATTATTTTCAATGTAGCATATTTTGAGAAAGAGCATTAATGAGATAAACGAAAGGAACATTTTATGGAAGATTTTGACTACTTGAGAGATTTTTCATTTATTTACTGAGACACTGCACTAGAAATCTCCCTTTAGAATGACATCAGCCTACTCTTTTGATGTAGTTATTTACCCAGATCTAAATCTACTGTACTTGTTATCCATATATAACTGGTCCACATGATTCATATGAGAGATTTTTGCCTTGATGAAATTTTGTTACTCTATTTTGATGGCATTTCCTGATCTACCAATCTGGTAGATCATAAAAGAAATTGATTCTAGTCAGGCATACCTTCTGGTTTTTTAAACTTTTTTATTTATATTTTTTGTTTTTATGTCACTTTCATTTCTTTTTCTTCCCTTCTCTCCTTCCTTCTTTCTCTTTCATTTCAATGTCTTTACTCATTGTCCTACCATACTTAATCACCACCTCAGACTCTTGGAGTTTCTTGGATTCTTAATAACAGCTAACATTTACATATATTTAATATATGCCAGGTGCTCTGCTAAGCTCCTTACAATTATTACTTCATATCCTTATAACAATCCTGGGAGATAGGTGGTATTATTGTCCTGATTTTGTATATGAGGAAACTGAGGCAAACAGGAGTTAAGTGACTTGCCCAGGGTCACACAGTTAGTATCTGAGGCTGGATCTGAACTTGGGTCTCCTGACTCCAAACCTAGTGCTCTGTCCACTGTGCTGTTCAATTGTCTTCTCAGGACCCGTGTTAGATGCTGCCTCTCTTCTGCATACTTCCTTGTTTCACTCCATCTCCAAATAAAAGCATTATCTTCTTCAAATCTATTTGCTTGGATCTTTCTTTTGCATTTATCACACCAGTCCTTGCATCATTTTTTCATGTACTTGTCTTTCTCACTCCCATGCCCATTAGAGAGTATCAAGCTCCTTCAGATCATATTCTATACCATATATTGTGTGTGTGTGTGTTTTCTCAAATCCCATCATAGCACCTGCCACACAAAACAAATGTTTGTTAAATAGAATTAGATTGAGCCTGTAAACATTTATCCTAATGTATATGTATCTATATATAACATGTATATATTGCACTGTGTACATTTATGTATATGCATGCATATATGTGCACATGTATGTAAGTATATATGTATATATTTGTGACTATAAAAAATTTCTGTATGTCAAGCTTACAAAACTTGGGGGTTCCCTGAGAGTTCAGCCAAAGCTGCCAAATAATCATTAGTTTTTTTCCTCAACTATAAGGGTCATTCTGAAGAGTGAGATAAAATTATCAATGAGATCTAGAAAGTTTGACTAAAAGTTACCCCAAATACTAAAGTTGACACTAAGCAGATTATAAAAGACGGGTAAGTAGGTAGCTAACTAGATGGATATTTATGTAGCACTTTATATTTGCCAGACATTGAAACAAGTACTGAGTATACATATGCAGATAAGAAATAAGATAGTGCCTGTCCTCAAGGAGGTTACATTCTTTTTTAGATACACTATTTGGTCCCTGTGCCTTATTATTTTTTAATCTGTTATTTCTTTTTATCATTCATTAAAAAAAGAAACATTTTGAGTTGCAAATTCTTTTTCTCCCTCCAGTCACTCCCCCACCCATTGAAAAACCAAGAAATATGACATTAATTACATGTGTAAAATCATGTGAAACTAATTTAGGCATGTTGCAAAACAATAAAGAGGTAAGACAAATAAAGCAAAAAAAAAGTGTACTTCAAATCTTCTCTCAGTGTTCATTAGTTCTCTCTCTCTGAAGGTAGATAGTGATGAGGTTTGGGCTCTGTGAGCTCCCTTGAGCTCTCCTTGAGTCCTTGAGGTACAGGCTCTGGGAATCCCCCCTTGAACTCTAATTAAATCATCCCATTTGATAAGGCATTTGCCTCATATTAGAGGCATAAGGCATTTGCCTTATATAGAGGCAATAAGCCTTATATTGTGGCTGGGCCCATACCTCAGTTTCTAGACTTCCCACCCTTAGCCCACCATTGTCTGTAGTCTCCAGGTGGCCTCCAGCAACTTCCCACCCTTAATCACTCATTGACCACATATGACTTCTGAAGACCCTCCCCAAACTCCTCTTCTAGACCACCCCTAGATTCCTCTCATAACTTTCTGTATATAAGATCCCATCTTCCCTCCATGTGGTGTGAGAGTGCCATAGAATGACCTAGCACAGACTTACTCTGTGTCTAATTCAAATGGACTTTTAATAAACTTTACTTTTATTTGGCTGAGAAGACTTGAGTCTAATTCATTCAGCAGGACCTGGAGAGTTGGTATTTTAGGATCTCCAGGGCAACCCTAACACTCTTTATGGGTAACCTCTTCAAGCCCCAAATCTTACAAAGAATCTATAGTGTTGCCTTGTGAACCATATGCATCCAGGAATTTTCTTAAGGAAAATACTATGCCTTCCTTGAAAAATATGAAATTGGTTGTTAATAGGTAACTTTAATTTTGGATGCACATGAACAGAACAAAAATCTCATAATGGAGAAAATGTTTTTGACCTAGTTTTGTAATAGCCTCCCTTCCTGCACTGAACACATTCCTCTCTTCTTCTTAGTCAAGGAAATATATTAACTCCAGTTTTTGGCAACTGTTCCTCCAGTCCCATCTTTCCCTTTTAAGGTACCCAAATGCTCTCATATTTACTCTTGCTTCCTCTTAAAACCTTCTCTTAAGGAATGACCTGACTATAGTAGATCGAGCCTCCAAGTCAAAGTTAAGTCCTTTTGTTACCACATGTTAGATGTGTTTGTTCTATAAGCATTTTCTCTGTCTGTGGAAAAATGACCTTAACTTTATGTAAAGGAATATTAAATATCATGGATAACACACACAGACACATTTCCACACATGGTTTTATTATCATTAACTTTGGGGCCTTCATTGTTTCATAGTATGGGAGTATTGGCAAGCACTTGGCTCCATGAAAAATACCCAATAGTGACCTCAAAATGTGCCTATATTGAGATAAATCATTATTAATAACCAATGATTTGGGGAGATCCAGAGTTCCCCCTGTGTACAACAGCACAGTAAATGAGTTCAGAGACTGCTTAGGAAAGTAGAGAAAAGTTTATTTATTCTTTCTCATGAGAAAGGGTCCTCTGTCCCTGTCACTCAAATGGTGTCTGCCAGGTAAAGAGCAACAGAAGGAAGCCCATGGTTATATAACCTTCTTTTTTTTTTTTGCTTTTTGGAGGGCAATTGGGATTAAGTAACTTGCCCAAGGTCACACGGCTAGGTTTTTGTTTGTGTGTTCATTAAGTGTCTGAGGCCGGATCCAAACTCAGGTCCTTCTGACTCCAGGGCCGACGCTCTACTCTCTGCGCCACCTAGCCACACCAAAGAAGATTCAGTGGTTGCTTATTTATGTTTTTTTTTTTTTAAGCAATTGGGGTTAAGTAACTTGCTCAAGGTTACATGGCTAGTCATTATTTATGTGTGGGTGCTCATTTTCTGAGGCCAGATTCGATCTTGGGTCATCCCAACTCCGAGGCTGGCGCTCTTACTCACTGTGCCACCTAGCCGCCCCTGGTTATATAACCTTCTAATGCAGAAACCTAACCCCCCAACTGGCCTTCACTCTCATTGGTAGGCAAGCCAGCCTACAACCTAAGTGAGGGAATCTATCTTGGGGACAAAGGAAATGGAAACATATGGGTGTCCAATGCAATGTCAGCAAGGCAATTTTATCCTTATTTGGCTTATCTTGTGCTGAGGTAGCACTGGGGAAGGTCTCCATTGATCTAAGTCCCAGATTCCTGTAATGTTAGGTGACCTCTAAACTTAGGCCTAGTGGATACTGAAGCCACTCTAGATTTGATTTTTCAGAATGGGGAAACTTCACTGCAGATTATCACTCACACCCCTTTTTCCAAAGTCCTCATTTTGAAAGTACAGTCTCTGGAGGACATTTCTTTTTCTTTTTTTTTTTTTTTTAATTAAACAAATGCTTTATTAACTCCTGGTTTACATCATTCATTTCCGCCAGATTTGGAGTTACAATTCTTTTCCCTCTTTTTCCCCTACCCACCATCCCAGAATAGCAGTCCCACAAGATATCCCTTTCTCCAATCTGCTCTCTCCCATATCTTCTCCCATACCCCCTTCGACTTTTCCATTAGGGCAAGGTGAATCTCTGTGCCCCCATGCCTGCACATCTTATCTCCCAGTTACATACAAAAGAGTATTGAAAATAGTATTTATATATATTTCAAACATTTAATTTTAAGACCTCAAATTTCAGATCCATTCCCTTCCTCCATTGCCACCCACTCCCTCTGGGGAGATAAGTAATTCAGTATGTGTTGTACATGTATAGCTATGCAAAATATTACCACAGTAGATATATTGGACAAGGCTGCTTATAATTCCTTCCCACCCATTCCACCCTCCACCTAGTCCATTCCCTACTTGATCCTGTCCCTCTTCTATAGTGGGTACTTCCAACCTCCCCTCCCCCCAAGAATTCCCTCCCATCCATCATCCTTCCTCTCATCCCCCTTCCCCCTATTCTGCTGCAGGTTGAGATATCCCATTTAGTATGTATGTCATTCCCTCCCTGAACCAAATTCAATGAGAATGTGGTTTTACCTTTTTGCCTTCCTATTCTTCCCCTCCCCCGCAGCCACTTCCCCTTGCTTCTTCTATATGAGATAGTTTACCCTACCCTGTTTCTCCCCATCTCCTCTTGCCACTTTCCTCTCTCACCTCATAATTTCACACCTTAAGTATCATTCCTTCCCAGCAAATTCAACCTATGCCTTCTATCCATGTATAACTCTAAACATATATACACACATTCACATATGTATTCATATGACCATATACCCTTCTTCCATTATTTTCATACTGAGAAAGGTTTCATCAGTCACAGTTATTGTTTTTCCATGTAGGAATGTAAATAGGTCAACTTTATAAGTTCCTTTTGATTTCTTTTTCCTGATTACCTTATCAGGCATCTCTTGCTTCTTGTGTCTGGATGTCAAATTTTCTATTCAACTCTGGTTTTTTCCTCAAGAATGCTTGAAAGTCCTCTATTCTACTGAATGACCATATTTTCCCCTGAAACAAAATACTCAGTTTTGCTGGGTAGGTGACCCTTGGGTTCAGTCCCAGCTCTTTTGCCCTCTGGAATATCATATTCCATGCCCTTTGATCCCTCAATATAGAAGCTGCCAGGTCCTGTGCTATTCTGATTGTGTTTCCACAACATTGAAATTGTTTCTTCCTGGCTGCTTGTAGTATTTTCTCCCTGATCTGGGGATTCTGGAACCTGGATATAATATTCCTGGGAGTTTTCTTTTTAGGATCTTTTTCAGGAGGTGATCAGGAGATTTTTTCAACCTCTATTTTGCCCTCTGGGTCTAAAACATCAGGGCAATTTTCCTTAAGAATTTCTTGAAGTGTGATTTCTAGGTTCTTTCTTTGATCATGGCTTTCAGGTAGTCCAATAATTTTTAAATTGTCTATCCTGGATCTATTTTCCAGGTCAGTGGTTTTCCCATGAGATATTTCAGATTGCCTTCTATTCTTTCATTTGTTTGGATCTGTTTAACAGCATCTTGATTTCTCATAAAGCCATTAGCTTCTATTTGCTCCAGTCTAACTCTGAAGGAATGAATCTCCTCAGTGAGCTTTTGAGATTCTTTTTCCATCTGGCAAATTTGACTTTTTAAGGCATTCTTCTCCTCATTGCCCTTTTGGGCCTCCTTTGCCATTTGAGTTAGTCTATTTTTTAAGGTGTTGTTTTCCTCAGTCAGGCTGTTGACCCTCATTTCATACTTTTCCTGCATCCTTCTCATTTCTCTTCCCAATTTTTCCTCCACTTCTCTTATTTGATTTTTAAAGTCCTTCTTAAGGTCCTCTATGGCCTGTAACCCGCTCTTATTTTCCTTTGGGGCTTTTGGAGCAGGATTTCTGACCTCACAGTCCTCCTCCTGTTCCCTGTTTAGATCCTCTTTGCCCCCAAAATAGGAGTCTAAGGTTGCATTTTTCTGTTTATTTTGTTTCCTTTGTCTTGACATGTTGCTACTTAATTACTTGACTTTTGGGCTTATTGCCACAGTAGGACTATGCCACCAGATAGGGGAGCTTTCGTCCCAAACGTTGGGGTCTTCACAGCTTTCTGGCAAGCTGGATACCCACCCCAGATCTCCCCCCCAGATCACAATCCAAATCCAGGGAAAGCAAGAGCGATTAACCCCCAAGACTGATCGCTGGATCTCCCTACAGTTCGCAGGCCAGGAGTGGGAGCTGCCACTGAAAACTACAACATGGCATGTCTCCTCAGCGGCTTCTAGTCCCCGGGGAGGAAGCCGATGTATTCCCCAAATACTGGTCCCAAAGTCCATAGGGCACTAACCTCTCACTTTGTTCTAAGCATATCTGAGTTGATAATTCTGGAATCGCCACAGGTGCTGGTGTTCGGGGGTCCCTCCAGCTGGCTGCTGGCCCTTCCGCCCTGGGGCTAAAACTGCTCATGGGGGACCTGGGCTCATCTCTCTGAGCACTGTGCTGGTCTTTCCTGCAGGGCTGCTGGGTGGTCCTCAGCAGGAGGTTAGCTTCTCTGTGTCGTTCTGTGGGTGCTGGGGCTCCAGAAGTTGTTCAGAGTCCCCTGGGGGTAGATCTGGGGGTAGAGTGCCTTGGATGCACTGTTTCTACCTCTGGAGGACATTTCTGATAATGAAATTGGATTAACTTTCTTAATAATCTTGTTCAGACCTCATCAGGGTGGGGAAGTCCTTGTGCTCTATTCATTTTAAGTGGGGATAAACTCTTTGAATTTTAATATTAAAATATATGTGTATATGAACACATGTATATGAACATGTGTATATGGACAAGACTGAGGGTAACTTAGAAGTAAATGGCATAATAAAAGTTTATTAGAATAGGTTTAGTCCCTTAATTACTTAAAGAAACCTATTCTTTGAATGGGCCTTATCTCACTGAAAATGAGAACCAGAAAAAGCCTTAGAATAAAACAGCCAGGGACTCCCATTTCATCCTGGGCCAGACATAGTGATGAATATCTGGCCACTGGACCCAGATGACTCTGGGGGAGAAAGTGAGACTGGTGACTTTGCAGAGCCTTCCCTTACTCAAATCCAAGTCAACTACAAGTAATATCATCATTTCCCTGATGTCATGGTCCTCTTTGAGAACAAAGGATAAACACAACAACATTCTCTCATTAATTGTTAACCAATCAGAATTGATTGCCACACTTAGGAACACCCCTCTTTTGAGGTCATATAAGCTTTGAACCCTGTGCCATGATTATCTTTGGCATCTGAGAGTGCCAGTAATGTTTCACTAAAAATGCTGGTATTGTTAGTAAAGTGATTAAAGTAACCAGAAAGTATGTCTCTCAATCTTTTTTTTTTTTTAAAGCAATTGGGGTTAAGTAACTTGCTTAAGGTTACACGGCTAGTCATTATTTATGTGTGGGTGCTCATTTTCTGAGGCCGGATTTGATCTCGGGTCATCCCAACTCCGAGGCCGGCACTCTTACTCACTGCACCATCTAGCCGCCCCTTTAGGGTAATTGGGGTTAAGTAACTTGCCCAAGGTTACACGGCTAGGTTTTTGTTTGTGTGGATTAAGTGTCTGAGGCCGGCTCTGAAGTCAGGTCCTTCTGACTCCAGGGCCGGCGCTCTATTCACTTTGCCACCTAGCCGCCCCCTCTCAATCTTTTTAATACTACACTTCCTCCTTTATATAGCTAGAGTGACTTGAACCTGAGCAATGACTGGGACTATTATTACTTTTGGTTTTTGTTCTAAACATTTGATTTCAATTATGTAGGAAATTTGATGAGGGAATGTCTTTTACTCATGTAGATGGGTACATGCTTTGCAACTCAGGCCTCAGGCCCTGAGAGGTTGTGACTTGCTCAGGGTCACAAAGGCCACAAAGGCTTAGAAACAATATTTTGATCTGGGTAATAATGACTCTGAAGTTGACTCTATATTCACTGTAATGACTGCAAAATACTACTACTAGGTCTGTTTCCTAAGATGATTAGGGAAAAAGGAAAAGAATGTATATATTCCAAAATATTTGTAATGGTGGCAAAGAACTGGAAATTGCAAAGGATGCTTCTAAATGGGCAAATGGTTTAATAAGTTGTGGTATATTATTGTATTAGAATACTATTGTGTTAAAAGAAATAATGAGTTTGATGATCTTGGAAAAACATAGATAGATTTGGACAAGATAATGAAGAATGAAATGAGCAAAACCAAGAAAACATTCTATATAGTAACAACAGTATTGTTTTAAGAATAACTTTGAGCAACTGTCATTCTTTTATATATACCCAAGTTAATTACAAATGACCTGAGAAGGAAAATGCTATCTGCATCCAGGGAAAGAACTGATAAATAGCAGTATATATAGAATGATATCACACACACATGTTCATATACACATATATATGTATATATCTATAGACATATACATACATGCACACACATATGTATATATATTTGTGTCTAATGGTAGTCATCTCTAAGGCAGGTGGGAGCAAAGTTTAAAAATGAGAAAGTCACATAATAACTTTATTATGTATTTAAAAGGAAAAACAAGATAAAGACAATAGATTTACAGTTTCATATACAATCATTTTTTCCCTAGTCTACTGTGTTATGGAAATGTCTGTTTTATTTGTTTCTTTTTTTATTTTGTTTTGCTTTTTGGAGGGCAATTGGGGTTAAGTGAGTTGCCTGACACAGCTAGTAATTGTGTCAAGTGTGTGAGGCTGGATTTGAACTCAGGTCCTCCTGACTTCAGGGCTGGTGCTCTATTCACAGTTCCACCTAGCTACCCCTGTTTTATTTCTTATTTTCAGAAAAAAATCAATTACATTTAAAAAAAATATTCACTATGATGTTCTGTCTCCTACTTTTCATACCTTGCAAAATGGGAAAAGTTTGATAATGGACATTTCTGAAGTGCCTACTTTTTGCAAGAATTCACGTTTGATGTTGGCAGATACGATAAAGATATTACCCTCAGGGAACTGATTTTCTAGTGACTATAATCCAAAACAGAATGTGATAAGTATTAAGTGGGGATTAAAAAAATGTTAAGAGAAATCAAAGGAAGGAGACATCACTTTCAACTGGGGATATTAGAGAAGGAAGGAAGCAGCAAAGAAAGAAGAAATTAAAAGACATGTGGTTGGAGTGATGGCATTCCAACATTCCAACCATGAGAGATGGTGCATAAACAGGCATGTAGACTACATGCACAGTAGTGTCAGATATATATAGTCAGGAAGGCAGCATCCCGATTGTCGAGGGCCTTGAATGTCATTTCAGGAATTTATAAATTTATATTTTATTTTGAAGAAAGGAGTTCCAGTTTGGCTAGAAAGAGGAGCCTATAAAGAAGACCATTATG
The DNA here is from genome assembly GCA_011680675.1 of Gymnobelideus leadbeateri. Lineage (NCBI taxonomy): Eukaryota > Metazoa > Chordata > Mammalia > Diprotodontia > Petauridae > Gymnobelideus > Gymnobelideus leadbeateri. The sequence continues at coordinate 10,759 of WOXC01004173.1, forward strand.
AGCTAAAGTCACTAAAGAAGACTGGAGTCTGGGGAAGAACTTGAATGCCAGGATCATTTTATATGTTATTCAGTGACAATGAAGAAAACTAGTGGCACTGGACCTGGAATCAGTAAAGTCTGAGTTCAAATTGGATCTCAGACACTTAGGATGTATGTGACTGTGCAAATCTCTTAATCTCTGTTTACTTTAATTTCCTTAGCTGTAAAATGGGGATAACCAAGCAATTTACCTCACAGGGTTGTTGTGAGGATTAAATAAGGTAATATTTGTTAGAAAACAAAACAACTTAGTACTGTGCTTAGCACATAGTAGGTGCTTTACAAATGTTTATTCCCTTTTTGCTTCCTCAAAGGATAGCCATTAAAGGCTTTTGAATAGAGGAGTAAGGGCAAACACTAGCTATCTTGGTTTGAGTTATTGTTTTGTTGATTGACTAGACTTAAGAAAGTGAGGGATAAAATATTCATAATGTAAATTAAATGAGTGTTTGAGCCTGTTCTTAAATATTTCCAAACACATCTCTTCTTAAAGGTTCAGGGGTAGGGATAGACCTGTGATTTCACTGGACTAGGGAACTCCCCAGTGAGGAAAGTCCTAGCAATGCTAATCCAGCAATTTCTCTACAACTTAGTCTTAGAGAGCCACCTAGAGCACTGAGCTGTTCAATGACTTGGCTAGGCACACACAGATAGTCTCAGAAATGAGACTTGAATTCAGGACCTCCTGACTTTGAGGCTTGCTATTTAGTTACTCTGAGGTGTTATTTCTTATATTCCTAAACCCATTCCCCCAAAGCTGTATACTGTGTGTATTGATATGTGTGTGTATGATTTTTGTCCAAGAGGCATCAATAACATCCAAGTCCAGTTCAGTTCTGAAAAGTGTCAGATGCCTGTAGCCACAAACTTTCATCCAGAAGCCTGATGTTACTATTCTGAGAAGCCTAGGAAGCTGATATACATTTTTAGTTGTTATTCAGTTATTCAGTCATGTCAAAGATACAGGAGTGGTTTGCCATTTCCTTTTCCAGTGTGTTCCCATTTTACAGATGAAGAAATGAAGCAAATAAGGGTTGAGCAACTTACAAAGGGTCATACAGCTAGTAAGTGTCTGAGGCTGGATTTGAACTCAGATCTACCTTACTCCACTGCCACCTAACTGCTCCTATCCATTATATATAGTCTGGCATATAGTAGGTACTTAGTAACTGCGTGTTCATTGATTACTCTCTCTTGAAAGCATGTTGACCAGCATATAACCCAAATGCAGCTATTTTTTAAAATAACAAATAATATCAGAAGGTACAGAAATAGTAAATGTCCAGAAGGGTCTCACATCCCAGAGTTGACATTCCCTATAATCATTTAGCACCTGGGTCAAGTTTCCTGCCTAGAGGAATACTATCTACCCTTTTGGCCTCGGTAGATAAAGATTTTCTAAGACTTTCTGAAGTATAGCCTGATCTCTGTTGTTGGATCCTGGAATGCTGTTTGGTCAGAGAATCACAAACTCCCTGCATCCCAGGGGGAACTCAGAGGTTGTCTAGTCCAACCCATACCTGAACAAATACTCATTCTAAAATATGCATATCCCTTGGACAACATCTCTGAGGTAGCTAGGTGGCACAGTGGTTAGAATGTGTTTTGGAGTCAAAAGGGCCTGAATTCAAATCCTATCTCACACACTTTTTAGATATGTGATCCTGGCTGAGACATTTAGCCTCTCTCAGTCTCAGTTTCCTCATCTGTAAAATGGCTATGATTATAGCACCTATCTCAAAGGGTAATTGTTGTGAGGATCAAATAAAAAAAACCTGTAAAACACTTTGGAAATTCTGAAGGGCTATATAAAAGCTATCACTATACTCATTATCCCCATCAAAAGGGCTAAAGCAACATGGAAAAATAGTAAGAGTGTTAGACTCAGAGACAGCAAACTTATGTTCATATCCTGGTTTTACCACTTATGACATTGTGACTTTGGGTAAGTGAGTCAACTTCTCTAGCCCTCAGTATACTTACTTGAGGGAAATGGGTGAGTTGATCTTTAAAATTTCTCCCAACTCTAAATCTTTAATCCTAGAATACATTATGAATTATGCAGAAAATTATATTATTTATACTTTAGTGTATCCATGACTTCAATGTTGGTTGTAGTAGGAATTGCTTTGATGTATGGGTTGGATTAGATGACCCTGAGAGGTTCTTTCTAACTCTCATATTCTATGATTCTGTGCTTTTATTTCCACTAAGTATCATAGGACAACGTGGCCTGAAACCTGAAAAAATGTAATCTCTTTATTAAATAGCATTTTTGAGTTGTCACATTTTAGAATTGCTTGAGTTTTTAGACTCAAGTGCTCTCATCTTAAAAGTGAAGAAACCCAGAGGCTCTGGGAGAGGATGTCACATACCCAGTCATACAGAGACTGGGATAGAACCCAGGCCTCCTGGCTTCCAAAGTCTTCTTACATCATGCAACTGTTTGATGATCACTTCTTTCTACAAACTTAAATCTCTATTTATGCACATTTAAATTCTTCCCTGCACAAAATCAAATTGTTTCAAGGGATTTGCTGAGCACCTAGAAACATATATCTTGGATTGAGAGACTATATATACCTGGCAAATATTGACTAACTTTTTCAGTGTGAAATTATAATTTTCCAGCATTCTCTCCCTGAAGAACTAATCTCTTATTCTAAGCATGCTTCTACCTCTGATCAGAGCCCTTTCTAAAATGTCATGGTTAGCAATATTGCAGGAAATAAGTTAGACAAAAATTCCTTTGCTGCCTCTATTCACTACATCCCCTTCTTTTTGTTTCATCTATTGAAGACACTTTCTTTTTTCTTCTTCCACTTCTTCTGGGATTGAAGTATTCAGCACAATCCTGCAAGACAAGTTTACAATCAGATTGCTTTTCTTTACTGAGCTGTACATTATTGTAAATATCTGAAGCCTCAGGCCCATTGTCTCAGAGAAATAACCATATTTTTTTTTTTTTGGCTCCAATGTTTAGCAGCAGACAGTGAAACATCACTTAGATGTCTGCCAATTTTCTTCCATGCCATATATCACAATGTAGGCAGAACTTTTCCATGGTAATTTTTCCTTTGTCTTACATCATTCATTTAAAAAGTATTATTTTTTAATAATCATAGGAATATAGCCTACCCCCACTCCCCTACCCTTTGAAGCTTTCCTTGTAATTAAAGAGGAAAAATGTTAAGTAAAAACAACTAACATTACCCATTGACCTCATCTGACAGCATATACAATATCTGACATCCATGGTTTCCTACCTGTCCAACAAAAAGAGCAGAATATATTTCTTCATCTCTTTGCCAAATTTGGTCACTATAATAACAATGTCCAGTTGTATTATTCTTTATTTACATTGCTGCAATCATTTTGTGTTTTGATTTCTAGGTTCTTCTTTCTTTCTATAATAGTTCATAGAAGTTTTCCCATGTTTCTTTGAATTTCTCATATTAATAACTCTTTGTTTCTTTTTTGATTGCCACGAAGCATAAAGATGTCACTTGCTGAACTTTACAGGGCTAATAGGTCCCCTTTACCTTGTTTCCCAAGTTGGCCCATTAGTACATAGCCTCATAAGCAAGTCTTTTCCTGACAGGGAATTATCTCCTGTTTTGGGCTTCTTTGCTTTGGTATTAAGCCTTGTTAGACCTCAAAAGGTCCCAAGAGTCAACAGAGACCCAGTCACTAGGCACTAAAGGGAGCTATCCTTGAAAAGTGACCTGCTTGACTCAGTTTAGCAGTGCATTTACCTAGCATCTGAGACAATCTTATAAGTAAGAAGGTGACTTCTCCATTAGATATGCTGTATGTGGAAATGAACTTGGGGGTGAGGTGAATATTTATAGCTATCACTTTATAGTTCAGCCCACTAACTCCAGGGATCAAAGTTCAGAAGGAAGGGTGTATTCCAGTTTTTTTTTGGGGGGGGGTAAGTTTTTTTGTTCTCTATTCCTGCTATGTCTTTTATAGTAAATATACCTTAGTAAACACTAGTTGATGTTACTGGTTGATGATATTGGGGCACAAATAATTAGAAAATGATGTTGTAGAGAATACACTGGAAAAGCATTTGGGTCAATATAATTAGAAAGATACTCCAACCCCAAAGGGGGTACCTACTCCATAGGACTATGGAGAAGAGATATCCCTCTTGGGACCTCATTTGCCAAGCTAGTGGGAGTTGGGATAAGGACCCTAGAGTCTATTAGAGTCACAAATTATCTCTATTAAATTTCATCTTGTAATATTTAGCCTAACATTCTATCCTGTTAGGATCTTTTTGGAAAATTATTTTATTCAATGTATTAGCTTAGCTATCTCTCCCATGCCACAAACACAATACCTATGCCATCTACAATTTATATTCCTTCATCCAGTCACTGATAAAAATGTTAAGCAGCACAGTGTCCACTAGTCTGTGCTTCAAAATGACACAATAATGGAAGAACAGAAAGGGAAGGTAAGTGGTGTCCATTGTTAGTCTGGTGACTCAGCCTGGCCAAAAAATAAGGTACTGAAGAGAGACCAGAGGGTGGTCTAGGGTGAAGGTAGCAGAGAAAAAGGGGAAATACTGAAAAAAATGGGAAAGAGAGACTCATTTTTTTTTAGGCTTGAAGGATAAAAAGAACAACAAAGAGAAGAAAAAATGTACCTCCCACCTTTCTTGGTATAGATGGAGAATATGAATATGACACTTCATATATTGTCAGACTTGGGTGATAGATTAGTTTTTTATTCCCCCTTTTTATTCCTTCTCTTATTCTTTCTAACAGTACATACATTTCTGTGTATGGGAGTGGAGAGGGCTATACATGGAAATGAAGATTATTTAAATACAAAAAACTTTTGAAAAGACAATAAAAAGGTTGCTTTTTTAAAAAAAATAGAAGTGGTACTAAGAAAGGAGGACTATTCATGGAGAAATCCAGATATTATAAAACAGATCCAAAAGAATGAAAAAAAATATAAGGCAATGTGAAATATCTCATTGAAAAAAAAAACACTGATCTGAAAAATAGATCCAGGAGAGATAATTTAATTTGAATTAAATGATATTCCAGAGGTCAAGGGGGGTTAGGATTAAAACCCAGAATCACCTACTCAGCAGAACTGAATATAATACTTTGGGGGGGAATGTGGATATTCAATGAAATAGAGGACTTTAAAGTATTCTTTTTTTCCCAAATGCTTTATTAAATTGTGATTTACATCATTCATTTCTGCCATATTTTGAGTTACAATATTTTCCCCATTTCCCTACCCCCCACCACAGAATAGCAGTCCCACAGGATATCCCCTCATCAAATCTGCTCTCTCCCCTGTCTTCTCCCATACCCCTTTTACTTTTTTATTAGGTCAAGGTGAATCTCTGTGTCACAATGCCTGTTTATCTTATTTCCCAATTATATTAAAATAGTATTTATAATATATTTTAACACATTTGATTTTAAAACTTTGAATTCCAGATTCATTCCCAACCTCCTTTGTCACCAGCTCTTACTGAGAAGATAAGCAATTCAGTACATGTTGGGCATGTGCAGCTATGCAAAACATTACCATAGAAGATATATTGTAAAAGACTGACTACATTTCCCTCCCTCCTATCCCACCTCCCACTTGGTCTATTCCCTACTTGATCTTGTCCCTTTTCACAAGTGGGTGCTTCCAACTGCCCTCCCCCCCTTCCCTCCTGCCTTTCCTTCCATCATCCCCCTTCTCATCCCCTTCCCCTCTACTCTCCTGTAGGGTGAGATATCCTATTTAGTATGTATTGTCATTCTCTCCCTGATCCAAATTCAATGAGAATAAGGTTTTGCCTTTTTGTCTTCCTCTTCTTCCCTTACCTTTTAACCATTTTCCCTTGGCTCTTCTCTATGACAGAGTTTACCCCATTCTATCTCTCCCCATCTCCTCTCATTATATTCCTCTCTCACCTCTTAATTTCACCTTTTAAGTATCATCCCTTTCTACTAAATTTGACTTGTGTCCTCTATCTATGTATACCTGTAAATATATATACACACATTCACATATGTATTCAAATGCCCATATATATCCTTCTTCAACTATTTTCATACTGATAAAAGTTTCATCAGTTACAGGTATTGTTTTTCCATGTAGGAATGTATATAGTTCAACTTTGATAAGTTCATTATTATTCTTTTCCCTGTTTACCTTCTCAAGAATCTCTTGCTTCTTGTATCTGAATGTCAATTTTCTATTCAACTCTGGTATTTTCATCAAGAATGCTTGAAAGTTCTATATTCCACTGAATGACCAAATTTTCCCCTGAAACATGATACTCACTTTTGCTGGGTAGGTGATTCTTGGTTTTAATCCCAGATCCTTTGCCCTGCAGAATATTATATTTCAAGCCCTTCGATCCCTCAGTGTAGAAGCTGCCAGATCCTGCGTCATGCTGATTGTATTTCCACAGTATTCAAATTGTTTCTTCCTGGCTGCTTCTAATATTATATCCTTGATCTGGGAATTCTGGAACCTGGCTATAATATTCCTAGGAGTTTACTTTTTGGGACCTTTTTCAGGAGGTGATTGGTGAATTCTTTCAAACTCTATTTTACCCTCTGATTCTTTTTTTTTTTTTTTTAAGCAATTGGAGTTAAGTAACTTGCTCAAGGTTACACGGTTAGTCGTTATTTATGTGTGGGTGCTCATTTTCTGAGGCTGGATTTGATCTCGGGTCATCCCAACTCCAAGGTCGGTGCTCTTACTCACTGCATCACCTAGCCGCCCCTTTTAGGGCAATTGGGGTTAAGTAACTTGCCCAAGGTCACACGGCTAGGTTTTTGTTTGTGTGGGTTGTGTCTGAGGCCGGATCTGAACTCAGGTCCTTATGACTCCAGGGCCGGCGCTCTGCTCATTGCGCCACCTAGCCACCCCCATTACCCTCTGATTCTAAAACATCTGGGCAATTTTCCTGGAGAATTTCTTGAAGGATGATTTCGAGGTTCTTTCATTGATTATTGTTTTCAGGTAGTCCAATAATTTTTAAATTATCTCTCCTGCATCTATTTTCCAGGTCAGTTGTTTTTTCCCATGAGCTATTTCACATTGCCTTCTATTCTTTCATTTGTTTGGATCTATTTACCAGCATCTTGATTTCTCACAAAGTCACTAGCTTCCCTTTGGTCCATGCTAAATCCGAAGGAAAGATTCTCCTCAGTGAGCCTTTGAGATTTTTTTACCATCTGGCAGATTTGGCTTTTTAAGGCATTCCTCTCCTCGTTGCCTTTTTCAGCCTCTTTTGCCATTTGAGTTAGTCTATTTTTTAGGGTGTTATTTTTCTCAATAAGGCTATTGACTTTCCTTTCATAATTTTCTTGCAACATTTTCATTTCTCTTTCCAATTTTTCCTCCACCTCTCTTATTTGATTTTCAAAATCCTTTATAAGCTCCTCTATGGCCTGTAACCAGCTCGTACGTTTATTTGAAGCTTTTGGTGCAGGGGTTCTGACCTCCCAGTCCTCCTCCTGTTCCATGCTTCAAACCTCTTTGCCCCCAAAATAGGGGTCTAATGTTGAATTTTTCTGTTTAGTTTGTTTTCTTTGCCTAGGCATGTTGCCAGTCAATTACTTTGCTTTTGGGCTTGTTGCCATAGTAGGGTTCTGCCACCAGCCAGGGGAGCTTCTGTCCCAATGACTAGGGTTTCCGCAACTGCTGGAGGTATTAGTTGGGTGCCCTCTCTGAAGCCCCCGCATGCTCTGGCAATCTGTTCCCACACCCCAAGTCCTCCACCCCAGATCGAAATCCAGATCCAAGAAGGTTAAATCAAGAGCGATTACCCCCAAAACTGATTGCTGGATCCCCCCATAGTTAGCAGGCCAGGAACTGAAGCTATCATGTTTGTCTGCGCTGTGCTGAAACTTCTCAGCAGCTTCTCATCCTCACGGAAAGAGGCCACATGCTTTCCCAACCAATGGGTCCCAAATTCCATACTGCACTAACCTCTCACTTTGTCCATGACATCTATGTTTTGGTAATTCTGGAAACACCACAGCTACTGGTGTTCTGGACCCCTCCTAGCCAGCTGCTGGTCTGGCTGCCCTGGGGCTAAAACCTCCAACTCAAGCAGTCCTGGGCTTGGCTCCCAGCATGCTGTGCTGGTCACTCCCTACCAGGCTGTCAGGCTGTCCTCAGCAGGAGGTTAGTCTCTCTGTGTCATTTTGTGGGTTCTGTAGCTCCAGAGATTGTTCAGAGTCCCCTTTTACATAAATTTGGAAGTGGTGGGAGGTGGAGCCATGTGGAAGTGCTGTTTCCACTCTGAAATCTTGGCTCTGCCCAGAAAATTTGACTTTCAAATACAAGAATCAAGAGAAGCATGAAAGGGTAAACAGGAAAGAGAAATCATAAGGAACTTATTAAAGTTGAATTGTTTAGATTCCTATATGGAAATATGACATTTATAACTCATGAGAGTTTTCTCAGTATGAAGATAGTTGAAGGGAATATATATGTGTGTGTGTGTGTGTGTGTGTGTGTGTGTGTGTGTGTGTGTAGATGGGTGTATGTGTGTATATATGTGTGTGCTTGTGTGTTTACATGTATGTGACACATGTATGTGTTTACAACAGAAGGCACAGGGTGAGTTGAATATGAAGGAATGATATCTAAAAAATAAAATTAAGAGGTAAGAAAGGAATATCTTGGGAGAAGGAGAAAGGGAGATACAGCATAGGGTAAATTATCCCACATAAAAGAGGCAAGAGAAAGCTATTATAATGGAGGGGAAGGGCAAGGAGGTGAAAGGGAATGAGTCCTTACTCTCATTGGATTTGGCTTAAGGAGGGTATAACATGCACACTCGACTGGGTATTTTACCCTAGAGGAAAGTAGAGGGCAAGGGGATAAGAGAGAGGGGGATGATAATAGCGAGGGCAGATTGGGGGAAGGGGTAGTCAGAAGCAAACATCTTTGAAAAGGGACAGGGTCAAAGGAGAAAACAGGAATAAACAGAGGGTGGAATAGGATGGAGCAAAATATAGTTAGTCTTTCACAATATAACTACTTTGGAAATGTTTTGTGTAACTACACATATACAACCTACATTGAATTGCTTGTCTTCCCAGTGGGGGTGGGTGAGGAGGGAAGAAGGGAGAGAATCTGGAACTCAAAGTTTTAAAAACAAATGTTAAAAAAACTGTTTTTACATGCAACTGGGAAATAATATTACAGGCAATGGGGTATAGAAATTCATCTTCCAATATAAGAAAGGAAGGGATAAGGGAGTAAGAGGAGGAATAAGAGGGGATATATGAGAGGGTAGACTGGGGGAATGAGTAATCAGTATACTTGCCATCTTGGGGTGGAGGATAGGGGAGAGATGGGGAAAAAATTTGGAACTAAAAATCTTGTGGAAATGAATGTTGCAAACTAAAAATAAATAAATAAATAAATTCTGAGAAAAAAAAAAAGAGTTTTGGAGGACCCCTACTGCTGCTAAGATAAAATGCAAATTCATTTCATTGGCATTTATAGTCATTCACAATCTGTATCTATCTTTCCAGTCTTATTTCACACTATTCTTTTTCTCTCACTCTATTTCATCCAAATTGGCACATTTGTTGTTCCCTTAACTTGGTACTCTATTCTCATACTTGTGTTGTAGAAGAAACTATCCTCTATGCCCATAATGCACTGCTTCCTTACCTCTGCCTGTAAAATTCATGACTACCTTCATTGCTCCTAAAAGAAATTTTTCCTAATACCTCTATTCCAGTGGCTGGCTCTCTCTCTCTCTCTCTCTTTCTCTCTCTCTCTCTCTTTCTCTCTCTCTCTGTCTCCTTTACACACTTAAAAATATCAAGAACCTCCCAAGGAACTTTTATTTATGTGGCTTATATGTGAATATTGAGGATATTAGAAATGAAAATATCTTAGTGTTATTATAAATCCCTTCCTGGATCACTGACTTGTGATAGAGGAGCTTGTGTAGCCCAATGAAAGTGTTAGCTATGCCATGAAGGATTACCCAAGTTGGACAGGTCATAGTGGAGAGTTATGAGAAAAGCTGATTCACTGGAGAAGAAAATGGCAAGTCACTCTAGAATCTTTGCCAAGAAAACCCCATGGACAATATTAAAATGACAAAATAGATGACGTCAGAGAATGAGACCCTCAGGTCAGAAACTGCTCAACACATTACTGGGAAGACTAAAGTTGCTTCAGAAGGAATGAAGCAACTGGGTCAAAGCCAGAAGGACCTCAGCTGTTGAGCATCTAGTGACAAAAGGAAAGTCCAATGCTGCAAAGATCAATAAGAACCTGCATAGTAACCTGAAAAGTAAGATTTATGTACCAAGATAAACTTGATGTGATCAAGTAGGAGAAGGAGAGATTAAATCACCATCTTGGGTGTCAGTGAACTTAAATGGATGGGAATGAATGAATTTAATTCAAGTGATCATTACACATACTACTGTGGGCAAAAATCCCTCAGAAGAAATGGAGTAGCCCTCACAGTGAAAAATAAAAAAGGGTGAGAAATGCAATAATGGGGTGTAATCTAGAAATGACAGAATGATTTATTTTGGAATTGAAGGCAAACCATTCAACATCGGTAATACAAGTGATACAGTAATATAAGTCTATACTCCAACCACTGATGCCAGAGGCCAAAGTTGATAAGTTCTATGAAGACCTATAACATTTTCTAGAAATAACATTCAAAAAAGATGCCACATTCTTCATAGGGGATTGGAATGCTAAACTAGGAAAGCAAAAGATAATTAGAATAGCAGGCAAGTTTTTCTTGCAGTACAAAATGAAATGGGACACGGACTAATAGAGTTTTAGCAAGATAACTCCCTGGTCATAACACTCTTTTAACAATCCCAAAGGTGACTCTAAAGATGGATAACACCAGATCACATTCTAAAATAAGGAACATAAGATATGTAGATGTGTTCAGCAGCACGTGCATAGAAAAACCCAGAGGTCCTCAGCGTGCAGCTGTAAGGTCAATGGCAGGGTTTGGGTATCTCTCAGGAAGAAGAAAACCCTAAATTGTGACCCAAAGAGGTAGATACTACTGAAAAATGACTAAAATATAACAACAAAAACAGCAATGTATTTTATATATATTATCAAATCAATCCTTACAACATTCCTATCAGGAAAATTCTATAGATAATGTGATTGTAATTTTACAGATTAGAAAACTGATACTCAGAGAGGTTAAATGATTTGCAAGGAATATGACTAGGGTTAAGCCATGGGGCTTTGCTCCACGGGGAGCCATCATCCAGGACATACCTACTGCCTGCCTTAGACATCTGGTCCTACATTCCTAGCCTCTCTGATCTTCATTCCTCAAACAATTTTGCACAGTAACACCTCCCTCTCCCTGCTGTCACCCAGTATGAGAATTTGTTGTCTGTCACTTTATTAAAGATGGTAAGTTTCTGGAGTATAATCTTGGCCACTTGATTGTTTTTTTCCATATATTTGGCAGGTGCTAAATTTTTGCAACCTGTACAGACATGCTGTACACTTTCTACTGTCTCCTTGCAAAATCTGCATTTATCACTAAATCTAGGTTCCTTCCTATAATGTCAGTATGTTGTTCAGTCATTTTAGTCGTGTCTGAATCTTCATGACACCATTTGGAGTTTTCTTGGCAAAGATATTGGAGTTATTTTGCCATTTCCTTCTCCAACTCATTTTGCAGATGAGAAACTGAGACAAATAGGGTTTAAGTGACTTGCCTAGGTTCACATAGCTAATAAGTGACTAAGGCTGTATTTGAACTCAAGAAGACAAGTCTTCCTAACTCCAGGCCTAGTACTTTATTCACTGTACCATCTAGCTAACAGTAACCTAATTTTTATCATTATCATAATCTCCACTTTTTTTTAAAACAAAGATTAAGTGACCTGCCTAGAGTTACATAGCTAGTAAGGGTTGGAGGTTGGATTTGATTTCAGGTCTTCCTGACTGTAGGTTAGTGCTTTAACTACTACACCAGCCAGCTGTCCTTAAACCCCTCCATTTCTTGAAATAAATCCACATATTTTACAATTTCTTTGGCCTGCCTTTGTCAACGTTATAATAGCTGAGTTTCTATGGATGTTGCCTAAGAAGGGCTTTTTGGTACCACTCTTGTATTTAAGCCATTTCAACAGCTCCATCTGATGGAAGTGAACCATACATCCTCATACACCCAGTACTCTATATTCTTTTCAGCGTTTCCTAATGTTCTGTTGAAGTGGAGTCTGTTCCATCTAGAATTATTTCTGCAAATTTTCAATCTGCTTTTCACACCAGTCTGAGGAAATTTATTAATGGCTTTCCTCTTTTTGCTGAGGAAATGTTAATCTCTTCTATACCTCCCTTGAAATGGTAGACCCTGTGTCACATTAATATTGTATGTATTTCTGTTTATGAAATCCATTATTATCCATTTTGCTGTTTCCGTTGTATGTGCTAATATGGTTGGTGGATTCTAGGCAAATAATCAGAGATATTAAAGCATGGTGAAATATGCTATGTGCTCATTACTGTTCTAAGCACTGTGGGGGACATTGAAAAAGTGTTAAAAAAAAAAAAACACTTTCTCAAGGAATTTGCCGTGTGTTCAGGGAAACAATGATGAGGTATGGGCTCTGGGAGCCCCCTTGAGTTCTCCTTGAGTCCTTGAGGTACAGGATCTGGGAACTTCTCTTGGACTGTTGATTAAATCATCCCATTTGATGAGGCAATAAGCCATACATTGTGGCTGAGCCCAAGCCTCTGTTATTAGACTTCCCACCTATCAAAATATCTATCCACCCTTGCACTGGCCTAACCCACCATTGTCTGTAGTCTCCAGCTACTTCCCACCCTTAATCACTCTTGACCTCCTTAATTCCTCCTCAAGACCCTCCCCAAACTCCTCCTCTACACCACGCCTGGATTCCTTCCACAACCTTCTGTTTATTAGACCTCATCTCAGACCATGTGGGGTAAGAGCACCATAGAATGTCATGGAATAGTGAGAGCCCCATAGAACGATCTAGCACAGACTTACTCTGTGTCTAATACAAGCAAACTTTTAATAAATTCTACTTTTCTTTGGCTGAGAAGACTTGAGTGGAATTCATTTGGCAGAATCCAGTGTGTTGGTATTTTGGTGTCTCCAGAGCAACCCTAACCCTCTTAGTGGGTAACCCTCCTCAACAAGAGTAATGCATATTTCCCCAAAAATTATCTCTAGCATGAGCCATTCTTTAGCCTTGTGAGCCATTTTCATCCATCTCACTTCTTTTTTTCCCATCTCTGAAAATTTGGATCACTCAAAATCTCTGTGCCTGAGTTGACCTTTTGAACTAATGTAAGAATATTATTTTTCTCAGAGTTAAATAGTGATGTTTAATATCTTGAATAATGAATTAGCTAGTGGTAATGAGGAAACTTGAGTTCTAGTCAAAAAAATAATTCCATTTTTTGTTTGTTTTTGCTTGTGTATTTTATCTGCTTAAGTCACTATTTTTTCCATTTTCTCACATGTGAAATAAGAAGCTGGCTACCTTTTTTGAGTGACTGAGGACAAATTCACTATAATTTTGTATCAAGCATCTTATGCTGTTCAGGTGTGCCCAACTCTTTGTGACCCCATTTGGGGCTATTTTGGCAAATATATTAGCTCATTTTACACATGAGGAAACTGAGGCTAACAGGGTTAAATGACTTGCTTAGAATAACACTGCTGCTAAGTGTCTGAGGCCACATTTGAGCTCAGGTATTATTGATTCCAGACCTGGTGCTGTGTGTACCTAGCTGCCCCTCAAAATGGTTTGTACCTAACATTAAAACTTACAATGACTTGAAATCCTTGGGAAGAAAGGGACAGACTAACTGAACATTGAATGCCTTTTTCTTACTATGGATCTAATATAACTGGAAACAATAGTTTTTTTTTTTTTAATGATTTCTTAATCCTCCCATTTGACAAAAAGAACACCCATAGGCCACTCCCTTGATGAAAGATGCCCAGTTAAGGCAATATACCCTTCAATGATGCAGATGGTCAACTTTTTTGGTAACTTACTAGATATTGGTATTTTTTTCAAATGATCATCATATGGCATGATCTAACATCTTAATATTCTGGTTGTCATTCTGTGAAGATGTTGTCTTGTAGCAATGTCCTTACTAAAACATTGCATGTGGAATAATGGTTCACATTTATATAGAACTTTACTGTTATACATACACTTTACTAAACATAACACTCCAAACACAGTTTGATTTAAGGCAGAGTACAATGGGACTCAGAATACTACATCTGTATAATGTAGTCTAAGAATATATCAATTTTTTTGATGACCATATTTCACAGTCACATTATGCTTGGAGGTCACTAAAACCTGCATGACTTTGGACAAGTCACTCCACCTTTCTGGGTATGTTCCATCTGAAGAGGGTACCCACTAAGAGGGTTAGGGTTTCTCTGGAGACCCCAAAATACCAGGTCCTGCTGAATGAATTCAACTCAAGTCTTCTCAGCCAAAGAAAAATAAAATTTATTAAAAGTTCGCTTGCATTAGACACAGAGTAAGTCTGTGCTAGGTCCTTCTATGGTGCTCTCACTATTCTAGGGCGCTATTCCTTTTCCATGGTGCTCTCTGGCACTCTCACTATTCTATGGTGTGAGATGGGCTCTTACATACAGAAGGTTGTGGAGAAATCTAGGGGTTGTTTAGAGGAGGAGTTTGGCGAGGGTCTTCAGGAGGGCTCTCATCACATACCTCATCACATCTATAAAATGAAGGGATCTAAATAAATGGCTTCTGGTGTCTCTTTTGACCTCAAATCTAGGATCAAATCAAATATAATCATAGAGAAATAATTATTAATAGCCAATGATTTGGAGGAGATCCAGAGTTCACCCCTTTTTCTGTAGTCCTCATTTCAAAGTTGAGATTCTTGAAGGAAATCTCTGAAAATGAGATTGAATTAACTCTCCTCAATCTTAGTCAGACCCCAGCCAACTTTACAAAGAATTTAATCCCATTATGTTCTACTCAGATTTGGGTGGGGATAAATTCTTTGATTAGATTGACCAGACTGGCCGAAATTTAGAAGTAAATGATATAATCAAAGTTCACTAGAATAGCTCCAGTGCCTCATTGTAATATCATTCTCTCTTATTACTTGCTAACCAATCAGAATTGATTGCCACCCTCTGAAATACACAATTTTCTCCCCGCCCCCGCCATTTGAAAAATAATATTTATTTATTTTTAGTTTTCAACATTCACTTCCATAAGATTTAGAGTCCTAAATTTTCTTACCATCTCTCCCCTCCACCCCAAGACGACTCATAATTTGATATAGGATCTCCATATATATTCATATTGAACCCATTTTCACATTACTCATCTTGTAAAGAAGAATTAGAACCAATGGAAGAAACCATGAGAGAGAAGAAACAAACAAATAAACAAAAAAGAAAAAACGAAGAAGCAAATAACATGCTTCAATCTGCATTCAGACTCCATAGATCTTTTTTCTGGATGTGAATAGTACTTTCCATCATGAGTACTTTGGAATTGTCTTGGATTCTTGTAATGCTAAGCAGATATTAGTCTATCAAAGCTAGTCATCACCTGTGGCCGTTACAGTGTACAATGTTCTCCTGGTTCTGCTCACTTCACTAAGCATTAGTTCATTCAAGTCTTTCCAGGTTTTTCTGAAGTCTGCCTGCTCATCATTTCTTATAGCATCATTTCTTACATATACTACAACTTGTTCAGCCATTCCCTAACTGATGAGGATCCCCTCACTTTCCAATATTTTGCCACCACAAATAGAGTTGCTATAAATATTTTTGTACATGTGAGTCCTTTTCCTATTTGTGTGATCTTTTTGGGATACAGATTTAAAAGTGGTTTTGCTGGGTCAAAAGTCATGCACATTTTTATAGCCCTTTGAGCATAGTTCCAATTTGCTCTTCAGGATGGCTGGATCAGTTCACAACTCCACCAATAAAGCATTAGTGTGTTACACCCACTTTTCCAAGGTCATATAAGCCTTGAGCTCTTGCCATGAAAGTCTTTGGCTTTCCAGAGTGTCACTGACCTCTTTTATTAAAATGCTAGTTTTATTATTAAAATGACCAATTACCCAGAAATTCTCTCTCAAACTTTTTAAATACACAAATTCAAATCAGACAATATATGTGAAAACTTTGTAAACCTTAAAGCACCATATAAGTGAATTAAAAAAAAAACACATTTATTAAGTATTCATTATATGTCAAAGGGTATGTGGATAGAGCACCAGGCCTGGGGTCAGGAAGACATCTCCATGAGCTCAAATCTGGCCATAGACACTTGCTAATTATATGACCCTGGATAAATTACTTAACCCTTTTTGCCTCAGTTTCCTCATCTATAAAATGAACTAGAAATAAAAATGGTAAATTGCTCCAGTATCTTTGCCAAAAAACTCCAAATGGCATCGGGAAGAATCAGACATAAGTGAAAAAAAAAGCCTGAAAAATAACATTGTGCCAAGTACAGTCCTTGCTCTTGGGAGCTCACATTTTAGAATAATGAAGATAACATATGTAGCAGTGTTCAGCTGAAGGTAAACGCAAAGGCCCAGATGTGCTAAGGACATAACTACAAGGCCAATGGCAGGGCTTGGGTGTTTCTCAGAGGCATCCCCATCAAAATAGTCAAATACCATTGGGATTAGTCTTATGATTGCTATTGTTACTGTTATTATTTTTGCCAGAATCATTATCTAATGCCTCCAAGGAAGATTGTTTTGGCAGGAATATGAAAGGTCCACTGAAAAGAGGAGAGAATGAATACAGAAAAATTCATTAGAAAGCAAAAGCATGGGGTGGAGCCAAGATGGCCTAGTGAAAACAGGGACTTGCTTGAGCTTTCCCCCAAATCCCTCCAAATTTCTGTAAAAAAAAAAATGACTAAACAAATTCTAGAGCAACAGAACCCAAAAAATGACAAAGTGAAACCTATCTACAATCCAAGAAAGGCCTGAAGGCCAACAGAAGGGGGTCTATCCCACTCAGCTGGGAGTGGAGCACAGTTTCCCCATGGGTCAGCTGGCAAAGACTGGGCAGAACAGGGCTCAGGGGATTGGAATACTGACAACTGTGGCAGTTTCCAGACTTCTCAACCCACAAATGCCAAAGACAAAGTCGAAGGTCAGTGGGGGAAACTCTAGGTGAGAGTACTTAGTGGTCTGGCCCCAGCCCCAGGGCAGAGGAGGTGGCAGCTGGGTGCAACAGCAGCAGCAGCAACTGTTTCTAGAGCTCTAGACCTACAGATGATGGGGGTGTTGAATGGCTGATCATGAGGAAATTGTAGGGATATCTTTGTGGGTGCTAAGGCAGGATTCTCTTGCTTTGCCCTGCTTGGATCTGGGTGGCAGTTTTGGGTGGCAATCTTGGGGTGAGGAGGAGTGCTGACACAGCAGACCTTATGGTGACTATGGAGAGGGAATCCTCCCCACAGTCCCAAGGCAGAAAAGAGTGCTTGTAATCACTTATAGAGCAGAGTATAGGCCAGAAGAGGAGTAAACACCTCTCCTTTGATCATTCCACTTCAGAAGTACTGAAAATTTGCAGGTGCCTAGAAGGAGCTCTGACAACAGCTACGCAAAACCCCTGGAAATTGGGACAGAGCACTCTACTCTGAAAGCAGTCCTACTTTGACAAAGAGTTCAAAAGTCAAGTAATTGGCTGGTAATATAAGTAAACAGTGTAGAAAAAATCAGACTGTAGAAAGCAATAGCATTAGTCTAATCAAGTGATAATTATGAAATGGTCTAGGTTGGTAGCCCTGGATAAAGAAAAGAGAAGAAAGATGTGAGAGATATTAATGTGGTGGACTTTACCTTACAATTGATTGGCTCTTTCCTTTCTTCTTCTTATATCCAAGGGAGGAAGTAGATGGAGCCTCTGCCAGAAATATTGAGGTCTGATGGAAGAATAGATGTTTGAATGATGGAAAATGAGCTCAGCTTTGAAAATGTTGAGTTTGAGGTGCTCACAGGACATCCAAGTGGAAAGAGTCTCTAGGCTTTTGGAGATGTGGGTCTGGAGTACAAGAAAAAGGTTAGGACTAGAGATTGAAGACTTGAGAATCATATTTGGAGAGATGATAATTAAAGCTGTCAGAAAGGATGAGATTTCCAAGGAAGGAAGCACAGGGGCAGAA
Source organism: Gymnobelideus leadbeateri (assembly GCA_011680675.1). NCBI lineage: Eukaryota > Metazoa > Chordata > Mammalia > Diprotodontia > Petauridae > Gymnobelideus > Gymnobelideus leadbeateri. Next base: position 28,994 of record WOXC01004173.1, read on the forward strand.
GATTCCAAGACTGAGGATAGCAAATGATAATGTCATAAAAACATACATAGCACATTGTACCCAAAAGATATTCAGTAAATGCTGATTCCACTCTCTTTCTAAAGTGCTAGAGAGACATAGAGAAAAATATTTAGCATCAACACTTTTTTGTGTTATAGGCATGGATAGAAAATAAGCAGAACTGGGTAAATGTCAGAGGAATATTTTTCTATGTGTTACTGACATTTCTTGCATTCTGCATTTCCACATCAACATTGCTTGGTCGGATGCCAAACAGGATAAGCATTTGAGATTAGAATTAATATCGTTGACATTTCCAGAGTTAAAACTCAATAGAAAACTCCTTGGTTTACCAACATTTTACTATTCAATAGGACTGATCCACCATCAGTGTGATTTCAGAGTGAATAATTCAGGAACCAATTACTCTTCAATCAATATCATCTTTTTACTAGCTTAGGCCTTCCAATAACCTTTGGTTGATAATGATTTTTGTACGTGAACCTAAAGATAGGGGTATGGATTAGTATGAGGAAAAAATTATTAGAGAGGATGAAGAAAATATGCTTTGAGAAGAGAGCTTAAGAAAGAAAATGTAAAGGGAATGAAGGGCATATCAGTTCCTTTCTCTAGGCCTTAGTTTTCTTAACTGTAAAATGAGGGACCTGGACTGAAGAACTTCTGAAGTCCCTTCCAGTATTATTCTGTGTATCATACTAGAGAATCATATAGAGAATCATCTGGAATCAGTTATTATCTTCTCTTTAGGTGTTTTACTTTGTTGGTGGGGTTAGAGGAAACCTCAAACCTATACTCTTAAGAGATGAGCCAAGTTAGCCAAGCCTAGAACAAGAAATCATCAGTAACTGCCATCCCTAGACAGCTGAGCAACCACATGGCAGCTCCTGAACTTCTCCCTGCTGTCCACAGATAGAGACATTTCTTCTCCCTTCCACTCCCAACTACCTTCCCCTCCCCCCCAACACACACACACACACACACACACACACACACACACACACACACACACACGGTTCCTACTCTTTCAGAAACACAAAGAGAGGATATTATTTCCTTGCACCAGTGATAAGCATTCTGATCCAGAGTGAGATACACAAATTTACATGTAGCAAATAAATCCTAGACACTAAAGGCAGCTAGGTGGTGCAGTGGAGAGAGCACAGGGCCTGAGTTCAAATCTGACTTCAGACACTTACTAGCTATTTGATGCTGGGCTAGTCACTTAACTATTTGCCTCATTCTCCTCATTTGTAAAATGATCCAGAGAAGGAACCAGTATTTTTTGTAAAGAAAATTCCAAATGGGGTCATGAAGAGTTGAACACGACTGACCAACAACAAAGCAAGCCAGGGGAAGAGCTTCTAGAGATTATAACACATCATATTGGAAAGAGCCTTGAATGTAGACTCAGTAGATTTGTATTTGAGTTCTAAATTAGCCACTTTCTAGTTATATAGAGTAGGGGTGTTATTAGATGAGTCATATAATTTATCATCATAAGTCCATAAGTCATAAGTCATCATAAGTCATCCAATTGATTTTTTTTACCTCAGAGATCCTTTGAGTCTATGATGCTGTGTTCCTCCATGATTGTTCTAGTTATGGAATTATAAAAATTATAGCCAGCATCTGTATAGAACATTAAGTTTTGAGAAACACTTTATAGATGTTATTTCATTTGGTCCTCACTGATCTGATTATACAAATCTCCCAATTTTCAATAAAGCCTATTGGAAATAGGAAGGAGGGAAGGCATGGCATCAGTCAAATCCAACATTAGAGAGATCTTTGATGCTCCTTAGTTGGGTTAACTGCTTCCATTTGGGGAGGGAGAGGTTAACATAGGATAAGAACACAATATTGTGAAGTAGAAAGAGTATGGCATGGGTTCAAATCCATGTCCTCTTAATTCATACCAATGACTTGGGTAAATCGCTTCATCCCTGAACCTCATTCAGTTGGTTTATTTGTAAAACAGGGGGTTTAGAATAGATCAAGGGCTCTTAACCTGGAGTGAGTCCTTGAACTTGATTTTTTTTTAAAGCCAACGAAATGATAATGATATTTCAATATAATTGGTTTCCTTTGTAATCACACTTTTCTCCCCCTGAATTTAAAAAGATTATTCTGAGAAGGGTGTCTGTAAGCTTCACCAGTCAAAATCCATAAAAAAAGAATCAGAATCCATTCACCAGAAAATTGTTAAGTTTTCTCCAACTCTGCATCTTGAGATCCTATTATCCAGCTGAGTTTTGTATGTAATTACTCTTAACCTGCTGGCTGCCTACCAATTCTGTTTCTCCACTGTGATAGCCAGTTACATCATCAGTAGACACAATTCTAGAAGTGATTATGCCAGGTGGCTTACCTCTCACCAGGTATCTGGCCTCTGTGGTGTTTCCCATGGAGTTTTCCAATTTTCAGCTCTGTAATTTCAGGGACTGACCCAGAACAGTGAAGAGCAGTCAGCTACAAAAAAGAAACAAAACATGGCATCTTTTGTGGGTGCTAGGAGAAAGTCCTATTTTCAGCTCTCTCACTTTGACAGAATCATGAATGTGGAAAATTTACAAATCATATTGTGGTTATTTATACAAACACACACACACACACTAGTAGTGTAGAGGAGTCAGTGTTGGACTCACATGAAGACAATTTTAAATCTTAACTTTGCCACTCATCTTTGTGATCTTGGGCAAGTCACTTAACCTTGGTCTCAGTTTGGTCATCTGTAAAATGAAGGAGATGATGGCCTCTCCTTTCCAATTTGGAATCTGTGAATATTTGAAAATAAGATTCACCTGTCATTACTTGAAAAGGTGACTGTTTTGCTCAGGATTTCTGACAGTCTCACAGCTTAGATTAGGCACATCTCCCACATAATTTCAAATGTTTTGATAACATTTTGATTAGAATTATTGGTTCTGGGGAAAATGAGCGCAGAAGCATGACCTTTGTTTGTACATAACAAACTGAAGACTGGGCATGTTTAAGAGAGTAGAGACAAATATTCTTCTCATTTTGGAAAGGACTTAAAAAAAGTTTGTCTACTCTAGTATGATACACAGGATAATACTGGAAGGGACTTCAGAAGTTCTTCAGTCCAGGTCCCTCATTTTATAGTTAAGAAAACCAAGGCCTAGAGAAGGGAACTGATATACTCTTCATTTCCTTTACATTTTCTTTCTTAAACTCTCTTCTCAAAACATATTTTCTTCATCCTCTCTAGTAATTTTTTCCTCATACTCATTCATACCCCTATCTTTAGGTTCACTTACAAAAATCATAATCAACCAAAGGTTACATTCTCCTTGGATTTGATAAGTTCATACACCAATTATGTTGCTTTTCAATGGAAATTTCTTTAAAGAAATAACATGAACATCAGCTGTAGCACCACTGCTGTGTTCATTTTGGTGGAAAAACATCTATTTTTGGTAGGTAGAAAATATTCCTTTATGTTCATAGATCTGGAACTGAAAGGGCTATCTAGTCTAACATTTTGTATAACACTATATTGAGTAGTCCCTTAAAAGATATCCCTGTGCTTCATACAATGTGTACAGATGGAAATGTGACTATTAAATATCAGAGAGAATGCTCAGTATGGCACTGAATATTTGCATAAGGAATATACTTTGAACTAGTTCCAGATACTTTTTGGGAGAGACACAAAACGGAAAGAGGTTTAGGGAGACAGTGAAGAGAGAAAGACTTGGGATGTTGAGCGTGTATGGGAAGCCAGCACTCTCACATTCCTGGATTTGCTTCAAATTTTGGAGACTGTTGATGGTGGACCTCCTTTAATGCGATTCTCTTTCTCCATGGTTGAGCTGAGATTTTATCTTAGTCTTAGTTTAATAGCTCATTAACTCTAGCATATTCTTTGGAATATTTTAACTTCTGCTTTCTGTTTGCAGGTTGCTTGGATAAATGAGTTTGGCTACTATTGGTTATTTATGATAGTCTTTTGTATAACCAACACTTGGTGGGAAGGGTCTAAACTGGTACATGTATAAGCTAAGGGTTATCCTCCTCCTTAAGAATGGTCAGAAATAGTTCCTATTTTGTTCTGAACTTCATGCTTCTAGAAGATAGACAGACAAGCAGACAGAGAGATAGATAGATATTTTAGATGTGGTGGGCAGGTATAATCCTAGCCCAACACCCCTCTTGGAGAGGGGAGACGGCAGGAGCAAGCTCCAAGTCATTTAGAAGAAATATTAGAGTATTCTTGCTCCCCTTATGGTGAAAATCATAATTACATTTGCAGAAGGCATGCAGCAATCTATCCATTGCTCAGGGTACCCTGAGGGAGAGTTAAAAGGCAGTATGTACAGCCTTACTTATCTGTAAAATGAGGTAGATGATGGCCTCTCCTTTACAGTTCGGGATCTATGAACATTTGAACATAAGATTTACCTGCAATTACTTGAAAAGGGAACTGCTTTGCTAAGTATTTCTGACAGTCTCACAGATTAGATTGGGCACATCTCCCACATAATTTCAAATGTTTTGTTAACATTTTGATGAGTATTAGATTTGATTTGATGAGTAAAGTAAGTCAATTTCACCCCATCACTACCTTGACCACCACCATTTCCCTTAATGCCCTGATGGAAATAGGCCACGACCTTGATCCTTTGAGGGCAGTGTTCCTAGTCATAATCTTGGGATGTAATCTCTCTAGAGATGCATCTTGGCAACTGGTCCTACTACAGGTACTCTGAATCACATCTTTAGAACATACTACCCCCCTTCCACAAGAAAGTTCTTATTACCAAAGTCTTTGGCACTGTCAAGAAACTGATATAATTTTATCAGCTTAAATGACATTCAGGGAGAGGCATTGCCATCTGTTTTGCTGCTGCACCTTAAGAAGGATTGTGGGACCCTTCCATATGACTTGTTGAAACCTTCTGTATGTTATCTCCCCTGTAAAATAGTCAGGTTCCTTGAGAGGAGGGACTGTTTTGCCTTTCTATTTATATCCCTAGCATTTAGAACTGTGTTTTATACATAGCAAATGCTTAATCAATGCTTTATTTATTCATGTGAGCCAGCTATTATGTGTTGCTCTATCTATCTATCTATCATTTATTATCTATCTTACAGTCGAAAACCTCAAAGTCTTATAAAATGTGTATTATCACCATAACACATTGTCTCTTGCAATAAATGTAAGTTCCTTGAGGGTAAGGACTACTTAATTTTTCTAGCACAGTTCATGGTATAACTAAGGAAATTAATAAGTGCTTATCAATAAGTGACTGATTTTTTCAATGAATGAAATAAGAAATCCCAAGACAATGGAAATAACAGAACTGTAGGAGGTATATTACTCCAAGAGTGCGTACCAATATAGCAATGAACTTCTGGGAACTGTAGGCCATTAGAATGATTCCCTTTTATAAAGGCCTATATTCATTTTTGAAGCAAATTCTGGAAAGACAGCCAGCTGCTACTTCAAGAATCACCTGCTTGACAGTCCCAGTCAGCCCTTCTGTTTCCTTAACCTGGCCAGGAAAATGATAGCTAGCACAGGTCAGAAAGAAATGAGGTCAGGCCTCAGAGAAGTCAAGTTAAAGTTAAAATGCAATACACTGAAATTCTTCAGCTGACAAAAACATAAGGCCTTAAAATACATTATTCCTGGGAAGTTGGGAAATTAGGAAAAGTCCAGGAATCCAGAACATAACCGATTTGCAGTTTCATGTGGAATCATCTTTTTTTTTTTTTAATACTATGCAATGGAAATGATTGTTTTATTTCATAAATTAAAAATAAAAAATATATATATTCTTTTAAAATCCCAGGGATCATAGGATTCCAAGTTAGAAGATACCTTAGAGATTATTTAATTCAGAAAATTTTAGTCTTGGGTCCTGGAACTTGGCTTAAAAAATTGATAACTGCATTTCAACATTTTTGATTTCCTTTGTAATTTTTATGTATTTTACTTTATGCATTAAAAAGTATTATTTTGAGAAAGGGTCCATAGGCTTCACCAGATTGCCAAAGGTTCTATGGCACTAAATAATCAAGCATTCTCATTTTACCAGTGAATGAACTGATAACTAGAAAAGTGAGATGAGGTGCCGCTAGGTGGCACAGTGAATAGAACATTGGCCCTGGAGTCAGGAAGACCTGAGTTCAATTAACAGACAATTAACACAAAAACTAGCCATGTGACCTTGGGCAAGTCACTTAACCCTAATTGCCCTACTTTCACCCCTCCAAACAAAAAGAAAAAAAAGAAAAAAAATTGACAGAACAAATCCTTTTATTAAAAGGATTTGGTCTGTGAAGTTTGGATTCAGTCTAAAGGCCCCACTGGAGGACCTAGAAGGCCACCTGTGACCTTGAGGTTCCAAGTTCCTTACTGTTCTTCTAGACCAACCCATACTCTCAAAAGAAACCCTAATACTACATGCCTTGATTAATTTCACATTCAGTTTCTGCTAAAAAAAAGATTTTCAATGAAGAAGAACCCACTATCTTCTAGAAAATGTCAGTTTCACTTGGGAGAGCTTTTATTGTTAAGACATTTTTCTTTTCATCAAATCTAAGCTTGACTCATTACAACTTCCACCCACTGCTCCTGGTTCTTACCTTTGGGGTAAAATAAAACAAATCTTATCTCTCTTCCACACAATAGTCTTTCAAATACTAGAAGAAAACTATCTTATCCCACCTGATTCTTCTCTTCTGCAATCTAAACCCCTCAGTCACACACTTAGGAAGTACTAGATCTGGGATTTGAACTCAAATCTTCTGAATACAAATCTTGCAAGATTGTTAGTTAGCCTGGTCAATGCTGCTACCTCTATGGTAAGTTTCTCCCTCTATGGAAGAGTCACAGTTTGATTTCCCCACATGTAATTTCCAATGCATCAGGGCTGAGTTTGTGTATCTGGGACTTGAAGGGTAGAGCAGGATGTTGTATTGAAAGTAGGCATTTAAATATGTTTGAAAGAATGAATTCAGGCAACAAAGAAAGCCCAATAAAGCAATTTTTTAAAATCTACATATTCAAAGGGGAATAGAGAAGAATGTTAGAAATGAAAGGGAATTTAGAATTAATTAATTCAAGCGTATAATTTGACAGATAAGATAATTGAGGGCCAAAGAACAGCAAGGTCATATAGTCATTGAAGAACCTAGACCAAAACCCAGATCTCCTAACTCCAAGGTTAGTGTTCTTCCCCTCACACCACACTGGGATGCAATCCAACAGAATAGAATCTGGGTTTTGCTTTTAAAGGTATTGCATTTTTATTGCTTCAGCAATCGATAAATATATAACTAATGCCTTATCTAAGAGATATTTATTACATCCTTAGAAGACTGACTATTGCTATGAAACTACAACCAGGGACATGCGTTTGCTGTCACTCTCCTGCTACCCTCAAAGTGTTCATTAGAAAGTGTTTATGTCAATTAGTTAGATATTAATAGGAGAACATATGGGTAGATCTCCCTGGCTGCCTCCTTGTCCTAGCTAGAGAACATGCTGTGAAGCTAGGGGAGAATGGAGCTGTTGACATGCATGATGCCTTTGGAGGGAAGTGAAGATTAGAGATTTTATGGACTTCCAATTCTGGGTCGGTCTAATTTGTTCCCAGTCCTTGCTGGTCTGCTGAACTAAGCTAAAGTCTTCTTTTTGACACTACTTTTCTCTACTCAGAGTCATCATTGTCCTTGAAACTCTCTCAGGAATAACTCTTAGAGTCACTGATGCTAATTTACTTATGTAACCCTTATGCCAGAGGCATTTAGGTAGCATGAAGGGCACCCAGATTACCTCCTGTAAATTTGTCATACTTCCCTTGACTCAAGCTGGAATCTGGGAAGTATAATTTCTTGAATATCCCCTGACTATCCCAGTCCTTACAGGGTAATAGACCATAGACTTATAGCTGGAAGAGAACTCAGAAGTCATTTTACATATGAGAAAACTGAGGGAGAACTAACTTGCTTGAGTTTCATAAAGGTAGTAAATAGCAAAGACTGAATTCAAACCAAGGTCATCTGACTTGACATTCAGACTTCTAGCCCCTCCACTATGGTGTATCTACACTTAGAGTGACTATAGCTCAGATAAGTTTTAATTCTTATAATCATCCATAATTTTTTTTTTGTCAGCCCTGCCTCCACCACCCTCAATCATTTTTTGAACTCATGAGGAGCCCAAGCTATGATCATTTCACTCAGCTCCACTACTTACTTTTGGACTCCACCTCTTTGCCAGCAGGCTTGTCCTACCCTTCTCCTTTTCCATTTCTTCTTTGTGTGTTGTTTTCTCCCATTAGTATTATATGCCCCTTGAGGCTGAGTTTGTCTATTTTTTTGCTTTTATTTGTATCCCTTGTGCTTAGAATAGTGCCTGGCACATATTAAGTATATAAACAAATGCTTTATGTACCGTATTTTCTTCCTTCCCCCTTTCCTTCTATCTATCTATCTATCTAGATAGATAGATATTATTTACCTTGGCTCAAAGGGTCTAAGTCTTTCCTCATTATGACTGGTTACTCAGTGCTCCATATTTGTAAGGAGAGGAAGAGTTGGTGAAAGGTAGAGAGAAGAGGGCTCTTCCCACCTTTTACACAGGCCCATAGCATTGAGTAATCAGTTTCTACCAATGAGTTAAGTCTTATGCAAAAAGCACTTTGAGTCAATGGTTACATGTCTACATACTTCCCTTAAATGTTTAAATGTGGCAATGTGACTTGGCAAAATATTGACAATGACCTCTCTTGAAAGAATTCCTTTAAGAAGAATCCAGAGAAAAGACCAATAAAACCTTGCTGAAATTTAATAGGTAGTCAATTTTCCAGGAGGCAGCTAGATAGCTCAGTGGGTAGAGAGCCCTGGGCCTGGAGTCAGGAAGAGTTGAGTTCAAATCTGGCCTCAGACACTCACTGGCTATGCTTAACCTATGTTTGCCTTAAGGCATTGGAGAAGAAAATGGCAAACCACTCCAGTATCTCTGCTAAGAAAACCCCACAGATAGTATGGACTGTGGGGTCATGAAGAGTTGGACACAACTGAACAACAACACTTTGCCTCAGATTGTTAGGTTATATTTCCTTATTGTTCTCTTTCATATTTATGGATGTTGAATAATTTCCTACCCTCGGAAGAATTTCTACCCCAGGGAAATTCCTTAGGAAGGCATGTTGAATAGACAAAGCTGGTTCCTTTGGGAAGCATTCAGGTTGTGCTACCCTAGCAGTTCTTCTGGAGAGACCAAATGTACGACTTCAGTCATTAATGTGGTGCCAGCTGCTAGGTTTAGAAATGGATAATCCATTTGCTTCAGCAGTGAGCAGATGTTTGGGGTATCTCAATACTGGTTTTTATTATCCTTCTATTTCTCCCTGGAAATATACCTAAACTATAATAGGAGTATGCTTTCGTTTTGGGGAAGGAGAAGCTAGGATGGAGATTAAAATCTGATCAGGGAAATGAGATAGGAACTATAGTTGGAGATTTCCCAGAGTTCCAAAGTAAGGACAAGGTAAAAACCATACTTGTTATAGATTTATGGAATGTTGTAAACAAATAATTAGCTTACATTTAAAAACTGTAGTCTGGGCCTAAAAGATTTTGGGCCAAGGTAAGGTTAATAGTTGATAGGCCCAAATTGGCAAAGATGAGGCAAAGCCTCTATTTTCTTTGCTTGCCTTTAGTGATGTGACTAAATCTTTCATCTCATAAACATTCATCCTACATATATGAAATGGCCATCATCATGTCTACAACAGTATCTTAAAAATTCATTAATGCAAATAGTTCTCTGACTTGAATTTGACAGGAACTCATGTACTATATCAGTACCTGGCAACCCAAGGTCTATGAAATGAACTTCAGGTATAATGTATTAGCAAATCTGGTTCATTTCCATTTAAGCCAAATCAAAGACCAATGAGAACCTTCTCTTAAATAGTTTTGATATAGATTATAAACTCATTTGGGCTAGGTGTCAAGGAGGTCTTTATTATTTAGCATTCTTATTTCTTAGAGGACCAATCTCCCTGGGCCTCAGTTGCCTTATCTATAAAATGAGAGAATTTGAATAGATGTCATCTGGCTCCAAATCTATGATTATATGATTTGCATGGGCTGTCCAGTAAATGTTAACTGACTTTAACCTCATGGAATGAAGAGCCTAATAAAAGTTAACTGAGTTTAACTTAATGGGATGATAGACAAGTAGCATTTGAGGTCTATTGACTTTTTTAAGATGTTGTTGTGGCAGTGAGGGGAATAAGGGAAGAGAAGAACAGTTAGTGAACCCAGTTATTTTTCTTCCCTTTGAACTCTCTGTGAACTTTCTGCAAGTGGGAGAAAAAATGTACTAAAAATTTCATTGTCCAGGAAGGAGCCTTTGTTTAAAGAACTAATGCAAATTCCAAAGCTTATTGAATTCAGTCTAATGGCTTGTGGCCAAAATTTTAATGAGGACTGAAATGACTGATATCTCCCACCATTCAACAATGTACCACTGAGACTTGAGATGATGAGAGAAAAAGTTGTATTAAGAGCTCAGCACTGAATTAATCTAGTCTATTTGGAATGTGCATCAGAATGAAGTCACCTTTGTGGCAATGGATTATAAGCAAGATTCTGTCCTCTGTTTTTATATTTTAAAGGAAATTTCTAAGGTATAAAAGGCAAAAATATCCTTTTTCTCCAGTTTGATTCAAAGTAAGTTAGAGTAGATCTTGACAAAGTTGAGCTGTTCATCCTAACTTTATAGCCATTAGAACTTATGAAGGAGAGGAAAAATCCCCTTCGGCCAATTAATCGTTCTCTTTTCTAAGGGATAAAAGGAGGATGCAGGATATAGGAGTCAGAAAAAATCTACTTCATATTTGAACAGTTCTGATAAGTATGGTTGAGAAGAACGGCCAGATCTGGTCCCATGTTGTAACTGACGTCCATTTCCCAGCCTTTGACAGAACTGATGAAATCTTGATAGATTCAAGTTCTAACACTTGGGAGTTACAGAGGCTAAAATTCTGTATCAAGGTTTCCAGGCTTTTATTTCAGGCCCCAAAGGAGAAATTATAATAAAAGAAATTTAAGTGATTTGCTATAATGTTCTTCAGAGAATAAACATGTAGTCTGGTTAGCTTTATTATTATTATTATTATTGTTATTATTGCTTTTTGGAGGGGGGAAGGTAGGGTTATTGGGGTTGACTTGCCCAAGGTTACAGTTAGTTTTTTGTGTTAAGTGTCTGAGGCCAAATTTAAACTCAGTTCCTCCTACTCTAGGGCCAGTGCTCTATTTACTGTGCCACCTAGCTGCCCCCTGATTAGCTTTTTTATGAATAAGTGTTAGTTAACTAAACCAAGGCCAAAATTAGAAAAACTAAATTAAATTTTTTTAAAAGACTTAAAAAAATTGGGCATGAAAGGCTTCAAAATTCCTTCTCTTTCTTCTTTATACAACATTGAACTTAATCATGTGAACATTAATTGATTACTGAGTGGATACTATTGAATTAGACACTACTGCCATGTGCTAAGATGGTCAGGAAGACCAATTTGTGACAGCTCATTATTGCTACATTGAACCATGGTCTAGTAGAAAGAATAACAGATTTGGAGTCAGGATCTTAGTTTGAATCCAACTCTGAAAATGTACTAGCTACTGACCTGGGCTAAGTTGTTTAACCTCTCTGGTCTCATTTTCTTCCGCTTGTTACAGGAATGAGAATCTGAAGATCTTCCCTGCCCCTTGGCCTTTTGAAAGGCTAAAGTGACTCTGAGAATCTTCCTTGATTTTAATATCTACTCTGGCCTCTAATAGGCTGAATGTGTTCACCTGGAGCCTGTGGAGGGAAGCTTGTTTTTCAGGAATGCCCACACCTTGTTGCTTTGTGATTGGGTAGTGTATCACGAGGGTTGTGATGGTTTCTGACCCAGGAGAGGGCTACAGATACCCTGATGTGAGGTTTTGCCCTGGGGCTCACTCTGGAAAGAGTTGTGTCATGTCATTTGGCCAGATGTGACTCGAGGCAGCCTTTGATCTCCCCCCCTCCCCTTTGAAAACCCAGATGTTGGTGCTTCCCTCTCTGGTAACTATGTATGGATGTAATGGTCACATAGCTGGAGGCCCTGTCTGATGATCTGTCTCTCTGTCTGCTTGAAACTTCTGTTCATATTCTCTGATGTTTGATTGATTAAAGTACGATTGTTTAACCCATTTTGAGTTGCTTTCCTGTAAAAAAGCAGATCTAAGAACCTGTGCTAGCAGTCACCCTGGATATGCTAGGGTGATTGCTGCTACACCTCTATAAAAATTAAGAAAGTTAAGCTAGATGATCTTGAAGGGTTCTTTCAGGATTCAGTTGTAAGATTCCATGATTGAAGGCAATTTCTATATAAAGTAAGCTATGTGATACATGCATAGGGCCTTTTAAAAGACCTATCCTCATTTTTGAGTTTTCTCCCCCCTCTCCTCAAGGTTTCCAGAAGTCCTTCAGACTTAGGCAGTTTTTGGTCCTTCCAGGGTAGAGAGGGGAGAAGGAAGTATTCAATTGATTCAGTTCAACAAATACTTATTATTAGATCTGGATTCAAAGAAAAAAACAATATTTCCCTTACCTTCAAGGAGCTTAAGTCTGATAAGGGAGATATGGAATTCATTTAAAAATCTGAGATAATGTAGAGATTGATGGGGAGAAATGTTAGAACTAGAGTCAGAAAGCTCTACATTCAATAAATTAATTTTAAAACAAAGCCTTTCTGCTCCTGGTGCTCCAGAAATGGAGTGTGACAATCTTCAAAGACATAAAGACTATAGTGATTTGGGACACTTTTGAAATATTTATTTTTTTGTAATTTCAATCTATATTGAATTCTTAAATAAAATTTTACTCACTGATCTAGCTACTTTTTTTTAACTGAGTTTAATCTGCTTTTCAATAAAGAAGGCTACATCCTCTGTTAAAAAACAGTCGTGGATTCAAATTCTTCCTTTATTACTTATTAACCATAAAGCCCTGTACAAATCATTTAACTTCTCCATGCTTAGGCAACACTATAAGATTTATCTATTAAGCCATACACTAGCTGGTCAGCATGGGTGAAAAGGGTTTTTATGGGGATAAGGGAGGAAAGATCTGGAGTACAAAAGAATCTGAGGACTGAGAGACCATTTTAGACTGATAGGTCAGTGAAGGCTACATGGAATAGGGCCTGAGAAAATGTAAGAGATCTGGAAATTGATAAGCAAATTTGGCTGAAACCTAGAATGAAAAGGAATAATGAAAAGCCTGGAAGGGTGGTTGGAGCCAAATGAGGAAGGGCCAGGCTCAGAAGGTAATGGATCAATCATATAGAGCATAGAGAGCTACTGAAGACTTTTGAAGAACAGTGGAACATGATAAGACCTATTCATTAAGAAATACTAAATTGTCCAGTGGGTGAAGCAACGACCAAAGGAAAAAGATGCTGGAGATAGGGGGATCCATTAAGATACTTGAATGTATGCAAAAGATGAATATCCACATATAGTTAATTCCCTTGCAAATGATAACGTTAAGAAAATTGCCTGGTGTACTAAAAGGTGAACTGACATGATAATCATGGTTACACAACCAGCGTGTGTCAGGGGAAGGTCTTGAATTCAGGTCTTTAAGGATTCAGGGCTGACCCTCTAAGTACTACATGTATACTACAGTCATATCATGGTACCTCTTCAAAGGAGGAAATAGATTAATTTCAGAGAATAAATACCAGTTTCTTTTCCAAAGGTTTTAATTTGCTTTGCATTTTTAAAAGTTACTAGCACTGGAGGTCTTCAAGTATGGCCCTTTGTCTGAATCTAAGCTTCACAGAACAAATTTCCTTAATCAAAGGATCTGTCTGGTAAAATTTGAACTCAGTCAAAAAAGCACACCCAAGGACCTAGAAGGCCACTTTTGGTCTCCAGGCTGCTGGTTCCCCATCCCTGGAACCAAAGAATAAGAGGGAGCTAGATGTCAATTGATAAAGTGTTGAACCAGAGTTAAAAAACCTGAGTTCAAATCTGACCTCAGGCAGTTATTAGCTTTGTGACTCTAGACACACAGTATTCGTCTTAGTATCCTCATCTGTAAAATTTGGATAGCACCTACCTCCCAGGGTTGTTGTGAGGATAGAATGGGATGATACTTGTAAAATGCTCTACAAAATCTAAAACCTGAGCCAGTCTCAAATCTCAAATATGATAAGTTTTCCTTTGAAGCTTTTCCATTCCAAAAATAGTGACTTTATAATTCACAGACTGAAGGGTGGTGCCACTGAATTCTCAGAGTTCCTTTAGTTCAGCAGGCAATTTAGTTTAGCTTAAATGGACTTTCTGTATTTCATCAGGCAGGTAAATTTGAATGTGAAATTCATTTCCATGATTAGCAATATTCAGTGCATTGCTGTAATTATGGTTATTGGTGGAGAAATGATTCTATCTAATTATCACTGGAGACCTATGCACTCTGTGGATTAATGATAACATTCTCTACTTTGGAGAAAAGCTTAGGTATTAAACCTTCCAAACATCTGCTTCTTTTACTTTTTTTTTTTTGGAGGGCAATTGGGGTTAAGTAACTTGCCCAAGGTCACACGGCTAGGTTTTTGTTTGTGTGTGTTAAGTGTCTGAGGTCAGATCCGAACTCAGGTCCTTCTGACTCCAGGGCCGATGCTCTACTCACTGCGCCGCCTAGCCACCCCCTTCTTTTACTTTTTTGCAGGGATTCATCAGTCTAAGTCTACATCATGGTAAGTTAGGCCAGGGTCTGAAGATTACAACCCTGGGTTTTACATAGTTGACTAAGTTAATGGAAACAGCAAGGAACTCTGAAGGAGAAATGAGGGAGTCAACATTCTTCAGGGGGTCAAAACCATTGCCATGTCTTTCTCCACAACCACCTCTCTTCAGAACCAGATAGAGATAGGCTAGGATCCTTACACCAATAACCCTGAAAATAGTGGTGCCTACAGTCTATGAACCCTGCTTCCAGCCTGGTCCTTGTGGCCATCATTGAGAGGGACCAGCCCCTCTGGAGATCCGACCTGGAAATTGCTTCCTCAGCACCAAATCCTAGTCACTCTCAAATGGTTCAACATCAGAAATGAATAAGGTTTTATCAGTAGGAATGACATTAAAGGTAATAAGATTAGCACTTCTTTGCTGTTGCATCCAAAGGACCAGAAGGCATTTCCATTTGATTTGAAGCTGAAACTTCCTAAATGGGCTCTATTACCCTTGAGAATGTGATCTCCTTGAGAGCAGGAACAGTCTCTGCTTTTCTACTTGTAACCCCAGAGCTTAAAAATAAATGCTTTTTCATCCATTCGTTTATTAACTGGAGAGTTCTGGCAAAAGTGAATCCAAGGCCTGAATGATCTGAATAACTGATTCAGTTTTCATGGTACAATTAGAAAGAGTGCTGGCTTTGGAGTCTGCCAATTACTACCTGTATGAACTTTGGCTAGCCACTTTCCTTGGTCCTTTGCTTCCTCGTCTATAAGTATAGCAGCAAGCACCCTAGCTTATCCAGGTTGCTAGGCTGCCAACACAGGTTCTTAGATCTGCTTTTCTAAAGGAAAGCAACTCAAAATGGGTCAACAATATTGCTTTAATAAAACATATGTCATTTACCTAATTTAGGGGGAAAAGGTCATCACCTTAAACTTCAAGAATACAGAGGTTACAAGCAGACCAAAAATACAGACAGAGAAACAGATCAGCAGGCATGCTTCCAGCTACCTGACCATTACATCCATACCTAGTCAGTTACCAGAGAGGGAAGAACCAACATCTGAGTTTTCAAAGCTGGGGGGCTCCAAGGCTGCCCAGAGTCTCATCTGGTCAAATCACATAACTCTTCTCAAAGTGAGCCCCAAAACAAAATCTCACATCAGAGTATATATAGCCTTCTCCTGGCTCAGAGAATGTCACAATCCTCTTGACCCACTGCCCAATCACAAAGCATCAAGGTGTGGGCATTCCTGAAAAATAAGTCTCCCTCCATAAGCTCCATGTGACCATATTCAGCCTATTAGGGGACAGAGTACATTTTTCAAATCAAGGGAGGTTCTCAGAGTCACTTAAACGTATCCAAGAGTCTAGGGAAGATCTAAATTCCCATTCCCATAACAATAAATCCCTTAGATTTGGAGAACTTTCAGCTCCAAATCTATGATCCTAGGATTATTTATTTCAATTTGATAGGAGAGGGATAGCTTCCAAAAACTTCACAATAAAATTCCTTCAATGATAATCAGACAAAGACTTTCTTAAATCAGTATCTTCTCTAACACATTGTGGTGAATTTTGCTAGTGTGAATTTTGAAACTGAAGCTTTCAGATCTCTCAGATGGAAAAGTACTGACTTTATGTATTAACCATGAAATGAGGAACAATGAGGAAGTAGGGTTAGTTTAACAGCAAGCACCCTAGCATACCTAGGATGGGTACTAGCACAGGTTCTTTGATCTACTCTTCTAAAGGAAAGCAACTCAAAAAGGGTTAACAATCTTATTTTAATCAAACATATATATATATATATATGTATGTATATATATGTATGTATATATATATACGTATATATGTGTATATACATACATACATACATACATGTATATATATATATATATATATATACATGAGGGACAGCTAGGTAGTGCAGTGAGTAAGAGTGCCGGCCTCGGAGTTGGGATGACCGGATCGGAGTTGGGATGACCGGAGATGAGATCTGGCCTCGGAAAATGAGCACCCACACACAAATAATGACTGGCCGTGTAACCTTGAGCAAGTTACTTAACCCCAATTGCTTTTAAAATATATGTATATATATATATATATATATATATATATATACATATATATATATATGTATATATATATATATATATATATAATTTACTTAGTTCAAAGGAAAAAGTCAGCACCTTGAACTTCAAAAAATATAACCAGAAATTACAAGCAGACAAAAATTATGGGCAGAGAAAATAGCACAATTCAACAGACTAACAGACAGGGATTCTAGCTGTCTGACCATTACATGCATATGTAGTTAGTTACCAGAGAGAAAAGCACCAACATCTGGGCTTTCAAAGCCGGGGGCTCAATGGATACCCAGAGTCTCAGCTGGTAAAATCACCGAACTTTTCCTATAAGTGAGTCCCAAAGCAAAACCTCACCTCAGAATATATATACCCTTCTTCAGGGTCAGAGGATATCACAATGTTTGTGACCCACTGCCTAATTACAAAGTAATAAAAGATGTGAGCCTTCCTGAAAAACAAATCTTCCCCCCAATCAAGCCCCTCCTATTGGATTCAACTTGAGGCCCGTTAAGGGGCAGGGAAGATCATCAAATTCCCTTACCATTACAGTTAGATCCAAGGATATTGGGTCCTGTTGACTAGAATTATGCTGGATGATGGTTCAATGTTATGGGACAGTGCCCTTGTGATTCTATGTTCATTTAGGGATAATTAGTTGGGTTCATAAGTTTTTTTTAAATTATATTTGGGAGGAAAATGAGTCTTTTTCCTTAGAGGCAAGTTCAAATAAAAATGAAGGACTGAACATGATGAAGCATCTGGTAAATTTCCATGACAGTTTTAACTTGGAAAAATTATTTTTTCCCATGTGAGTTTGTTCCACCTACTTGCTGTAATGTCACATTCCAACAACCATTATAAGAGGTGTTCTAGTTTACAGGCAAATATGTAGCAGGGTGAAGGAACAAGCTGTCAAGGGAAGTTGTGGGAGGTTATGTTTTTGGAAAACCTCTTTCTCACGGCCCACTGAATGAAGGATAAGGAATGGAAGCAAACTGAGAACTTAGAAAAAGAATGGAGACCAGAAGACCCAATCTGACTCAATTTTATAATTCTAACTCTAACAAAAGAAAAAAACAACAAAAAAAACCAGGCTGGCTACGTTTTTTTTTTTTAGCTTCAGTTCTATTTCTTCTTGAAATAGCTCACAATAAATGTTATCAAATTGATATTCAGAATATTATAGGCACACTGAAAACTCTTTCCTTATATTGTCTGAACCCACAAGGTTCAATACGCTGGATTCTTTTCAGGTTTCACAATTCTTATATCCAAGGAGGGTCATCTCTATGGTTATAGTGGTCTATGATGGGGACATAACTGATTAGAAATATTGTGCCTACTTTTACACTGCTTGGACTTTAAGTCTGGTGGGTTTTTAGTGAGGGAATAAAATGGCTTAGTCATTCAGTTAGATTTAATTCAGTCCAATCTAGTTTGGTTCAGTTCAAAACTTTAAAAAATTAAAGGATACCAAGGAACCAAATAAAACTTGGACAGATGGGGGCAGCTAGGTGGCACAGTGAATAGAGCACCAGCCCTGGAGTCAGGAGGACCTGAGTTCAAATCCAGCCTCATACCTTTAACACGAAACTAGCTGGGTGACCTTGGGCAAGTCGATTGACTAACCCCAATTGCCCTACCTCCCCCCTCCAAAAACCAAAAAAAAAGAAAGAAAAAGAAAAATCTAAAAACAAACAAACAAACAAAAATACTTGGAGAGATACAAAGATAAATAAGGCTGTCCCTACTCTCAAGGAATTATCGGTTTAGTATAAGAGGTAAGGCAGGTAATAAAAAATAGCTATAATACAAATTAAAATGTAAGTACAAAGGAGAAATCCAAACTTAGAACTAGGAGAGTATAAAGGGGCAATTCATTTTCAGCTTGAGGAAATCATAAGATCATAGATTTAGAGCTGAAAGAGGTGTTGAAGGTCATTGAATACAACTGCCTCATTTTACAGATGAGAAAAATGAGGAATAGAAGGGGTGACTTGCCCAGTGTCACAGAGGTAATAAGTAGTTACTATTGATCTCTTGATTGCCATATTGTCTTAAGTAGGATCTGACTTCAGATTTTCTGACCCAAAGTTCAGTTCCCTCTTGCCAGGATCAGGGAAATCGTCTTAATCACATTTCAGAGACATTGTATAAAGGTTCACAACTGGCAATTAATGGGGTTGTCACCTTTCAAAATACTAGATAAAACAGTATTATAGTCTTATTTAGATATAGACTATAGATATTCGATGAGGAGGTAGGAAAGTTTTGCTCTGCTTCTGATTTTGTCCCTATTTGACTTTGGGGGAGTCATTTGCCTTTCTTGCCATGTCTGCCTCCCTACCTGTAACCCTGTGGTTGTTTGCTACTCATCTTTTAAAGCAATTGGGGTTAAGTAACTTGCTCAAGGTTACACGGCTAGTCATTATTTATGCGTGGGTGCTCATTTTCTGAGGCCGGATCTGATCTCGGGTCATCCAAACTCCGAGGCCGGCGCTCTTACTCACTGCGCCACCTAGCCGCCCCTTTAGGGCAATTGGGGTTAAGTAACTTGCCCAAGGTTACACGGCTAGGTTTTTGTTTGTATGGATTAAGTGTCGGAGGCCAGCTCTGAACTCAGGTCCTGATTCCAGGGCCGGCGCTCTATTCACTGCGCCACCTAGCCGCCCCGCTACTCATCTTACTAAATGAAGTGTCAGGATAAGCTTAGTTTACAACCCACTTATCGATGATAAATTGACTCTGTGTGTGTGTGTGTGTGTGTGTGTGTGTGTGTGTGTGTGTGTGTATGACAGAGAGAGAGAGAGAGAGAGAGAGAGAGAGAGAGACAGAGAGAGAGAGACAGAGAGAGAGAGACAGAGAGAGAGAGAGATGGGAAGAAGACAAAGGGGTTAGCTTTAAATATAAATTTAAGGAAGCCCCAGTCAAAGTGGTTTAAGTATGCCCTATTATCTCTCTCACCTGAAAATCTTGCCACATTACTGAAAAAAAATGAGGCTATTGAATATGAACTCCATCTTTTCCCATTCTCTTTCTCTTTAAACCCCTTGACATCATCTGCCATTATTTTCTCCTTTACCACCCTCACTCTGACAAAGAAGTTGCCATTCTCCTCATCAAGGCCCACTCCCTATGTACACTTGATTTTATCCTTGATCATTTTATCCAATAGATTTTTTTATTCAATCATCCTCTCCTCCTTTTAAAAATTTTAACCTCTATCAACTGGTCCTTTCTCTACTACCTTCAAATAGGCCCAAATCACCCAGTCTATAAAACAAAACAAAAACAAAAAATCCC
This sequence comes from Gymnobelideus leadbeateri, assembly GCA_011680675.1. Classification (NCBI taxonomy): domain Eukaryota; kingdom Metazoa; phylum Chordata; class Mammalia; order Diprotodontia; family Petauridae; genus Gymnobelideus; species Gymnobelideus leadbeateri. Next base: position 49,165 of record WOXC01004173.1, read on the forward strand.
TAACAACAACAAAAAACAAATTAAAGAAAAAAACTTCACTAGACCTTATCTTTTTTTTTTAAAACAAATACTTTATTAACTTCTGTTTTACATCATTCATTTCCACCAGATTTTGAGTTACAATCATTTTCCCCCCATTATTCCCCTACCCAACCTCCCAGAATAGTAGTCCCACAAGATATCGCTTCCTCCAATCTGCTCTCTCCCATACCTTCTCCCATACCCCCATCGACTTTTCCATTAGAGGAGGGTGAGTCTTTGTGTCCCAATGCCTGCACATCTTATCTCCCTATTACAAGCAAAAGAGTATTAATAATAGTATTTATATATATTTGAAACATTTAATGTTATGACCTCGAATTTCAGATCCATTTCCTTCCTCCCTTGTCACCCATTCCTTCTTGGGATATAAGTAATTCAGTATATGTTGTACATGTCTAGCTATGCAAAACTTTATCATGGTAGATATATTGTACAAGGCTGCTTATAATTCCCTCCCACTCATCCCACCCCCCACCTGGTCCATTCCCTACATGATCCTGTCCCTCTTCTATAGTGGGTACTTCCAACCTCCCCTCACCCCAAGGATGCCCTCCCATCCATCATCCCTCCTCTCATCCCCCTTCCCCCTATCCTGCTGCAGGTTGAGATATCCCGTTTAGTATGTATGTCATTTTCTCCCTGAACCAAATTCAATGTGAATGTGGTTTTGCCTTTTTAGCCTTCCTTATTCTCCCCCTCCTTTGCACCCACTTCCCCTACATGAGATGGTTTACCCTACCATGTCTCTCCCCATCTCCTCTTGCCACTTTCCTCTTTCACCTCATAATTTCATCCCTTGAGTACTCTCCCTTCCCAACAAAATCAACCTATGCCCTCTATCCATATATAACTGTAACCATATACACACACATTCACATATGTATTCATATGACCACACCCCCTTCTTCCATTATTTTCATAGGGAGAAAGATATCATCAGTCACAGTTATTGCTTTTCCATATAGGAATGTAAATAGTTCAACTTTGATAAGTTCCTTTTGATTTCTTTTCCCTGATTACTTTCTCAGGCATCTCTTCCTTCTTGCATCTGGATGTCAAATTTTCTATTCAACTCTGGTTTTTTCCTCAAGAATGCTTGAAAGTCCTCTATTCCACTGAATGACCATATTTTCCCCTGAAACAAAATACTCAGTTTTGCTGGGAAGGTGACCCTTGGGTTCATTCCCAGTTCTTTTGCCCTCTGGAATATCATATTCCATGTCCTTCGATCCCTCAGTGTAGAAGTTGCCAGGTCCTGGGCTATTCTGATTGTGTTTCCACAATATTGAAATTGTTTCTTCCTGGCTGCTTGTAGTATTTTCTCCTTGATCTGGGGATTCTGGAACCTGGCTATAATGTTTCTGGGAGTTTTCTTTTTGGGATCTTTTTCAGGAGGTGATCGGTGGATTCTTTCAACCTCTATTTTGCCCTCTGGATCTAAAACATCACGGCAGTTTTCCTTGAGAATTTCTTGAAGGGTGATTTCTAGGTTCTTTCCTTGATCATGGCTTTCAGGTAGTCCAATAATTTTTCAATTGTCTCTCCTGGATCTATTCTCCAGGTCAGTGGTTTTTCCCATGAGATATTTCACATTGCCTTCTAATCTTTGGTTTGTTTGGATCTGCTTAACAGCATCTTGATTTCTCATAAAGTCATTAGCTTCCATTTGCTCCAGTCTAACTCTGAAGCAATGAATCTCCTCAGTGAACTTTTGAGATTCTTTTTCCATCTGGCAAATTCGACTTTTTAAGGCATTCTTCTCCTCATTGCCCTTTTGGGCCTCCTTTGCCATTTGAGTTAGTCTATTTTTAAGGTGCTGTTTTCCTCAGTCAGGCTGTTGACCCTCATTTCATACTTTTCCTGCATCCTTCTCATTTCTCTTTCTAATTTTTCCTCCACTTCTCTTATTTGATTTTTAAAGTCCTTCTTAAGGTCCTCTATGGCCTGCAACCCGCTCATGTTTTCCCTGGGGCTTTTGGAGCAGGACTTCTGACTTCACAGTCCTTTTCCTGCTCTATGCCCCCAAAATAGGAGTCTAGGGTTGCATTTTTCTGTTTCCTTTGCCTTGGCATGTTGCCACTTAATTGCTTGACTTTTAGGCTTGTTGCCACACTATGGCTTTAAGGCCAGATAGAGGAATTTTCGTCCCGAACATGTGGGGGGCAACTTCCGTTTCTGGCAAGCTGTAAACCCACCCACAACTTCCACCCTAGATCACAATCCAGATCCAGGGAGGCTAAAGCAAGAGCGATTACCCCCCAAGACTGATCGCTGGATCTCCCCACGATTTGTAGGCTGGGAGCCAGACCTGCCTATGAAAACTACAAAATGGCGTGTCTCCTCAGTGGCTTCTAGCCCCCAGGGGAGGGAGCTGACGCATTCCCCAAATACAGGCCCCAAAGTCTATAGCACACTAACCTCTTACTTTGTCCTAGGCAAGTCTATGTTGATAATTCTGGAGTCTCCACAGTTCCTGGTGTTCTGGGGTTCCTCCAGCTGGCTGCTGGCCCTGCCGCCCTGGGGCTAAAACCTCGGCTCACGTGGACCTGGGCTCGGCTTGGCTCCGCTCCTGCGCTCTGTGCTCTGCGCGCTGCCGGCTCCCAGACCGCTGTGCTGGTCCTTCCTGCAGGGTGCTGGGCTGTCCTCAGCGGGAGGTTAGCTTCTCTGTGTCGTTCTGTGGGTGCTGGGGCTCCAGAAGTTGTTCAGAGTCCTTTTTTACATAGTTTGTGGAGAATCTGGGGGCAGAGAGGCTTGGACGAGCTGTTTCTACTCAGCCATCTTGGCTCCGCCCCCCTAGACCTTATCTTAAAGCATCATCTTTCTTTCCTTTCTTGACAAAATTCTTTAAAAAGTTGTTTATTCTTGCTGTCTCTATTCCCACCTCCGTCCCTCACTCCTCAACTCTTTGCATCATGGTGTCTGACCTCATCACTCAAGTGAAATTTTCTCCAGTTATCACTGATCTCTTAATAGCCAAATCTGGGGGTTTTTTTGGGTTGGGGGAGGGGCGGGATTTGAAGGGGGAA
>WOXC01004174.1:0-10568 GCA_011680675.1 Gymnobelideus leadbeateri
GCTGTTTCATATGGGCACTGTTTGTGGCACCCCAAAACAATTATGATAGTAACATCAAAGATCATAGATCACCATAGCATATAATAATAATGAAAAAGCTTAAAATATTGCAAGAGTTACAAAAATGTAATACAGAGACACAATGTGAGCACGTGCTATTAGACTTGCTTTACTCAGGATTGCTACAAATCTTTCATTTGTAAAAAAACATAAAGTGATGGGGGTGGCTAGGTGGCGCAGTGAGTAGAGTGTTGGCCCTGGAGTCAGAAGGACCTGAGCTCGGATGCGGCCTCAGACACTTAATGCACACACACAAAAACCTAGTCGTGTGACCTTGGACAAGTTACTTAACCCCAATTGCCCTCCAAAAAGCAAAAAACAAAACAGAAAAAACATAAAGTGAATGATAAAATGGGGGTATGCCCATTGATTCTTTGCCCCTACTTTCCCATTCTTTATCTGAGCCTCTTGCAATCTGGCTTCTGACATCACGCAAATCAAACTACTCTCCAGGGTTACCAATGGTCTCTCTTTTTTAAGTGATTACTAATTAGTTTTATATTACAGAGATTAATCATTCTTGAACATATGAGCTCCAGAGGAGCAATTGGGTTTTTAAATATATACAAATACTTTGTCAAATGAATTTACCCTATTTACCCATATAGACCTAAGCAGTTTAAAACCAAAAAAAAATAATTAAGAACTGTTAGCTACTTACAACCAAACCACATACAAACCTGAAAGTACTGGAGTAGAGGTCTGATGGAGAAGAACTGGGAAACAAGACAGAACTACTCCTCATTTAATGTATTAATAACTGCAAGACATTGAAACATTAACCAGTTAAACTTAGATTTAAAAATATAAGTTGAAGGTATAGTTTAATCTTGGGGGTAAAAACATTTAACTAAGACAGTAGCTAGCTGGTGTTTATATAATTGCTTTAAGGTTTGCAGAATGTTTATATGTTACACCATTCAAATTTTATAATTACCTTGTGAGGTAGGTTGTATTATTATTCCCATTTTACAGATAAAGAGACTGAGGCTGAAAGGCATAATGAGTATTTTAGGTGGAATTTCAACTCAGTGGGCTCTTTAGATAAAATGATTATAGAAACAACTTAGCATTCTTCACATTCAGAAACCTACCCCAGACTAGTCACACTGGAAATACACTCTGTCCCTCTGGACCCTTCCTCTAATTGGCTGGCTCTTCCTAGATCCTCCATTTTAGGAAAAAAACTCCAGACCAGTCATATCTGCCATCCTCTCTAGGTTCTGCTCTTCACTCTGGACTTTCTTTACTGTGACCCATAAAGGTACTTTTCCATCTTTCCCCTCCCCCTTTCACCTTCCTTTTATGGATTGTCTTCCCTCAGTATGTAAGCTTCTTGAGGTCAAGGTCTTTCTGCTTATATTTTGTATTCCAAATGCTTAGTCAGTGCTTGGCACATAGTGTTTAATAAACACTTTTTGACTTGACTTACTGTGCTTTTCAAACTCTTATGAGTTTAAAAGGAATTTGCTTTAAAAAAATTTCTCCCATAGGTCATTCATTGTAATTACCTTATCTCACCCCAAACCACACACCACCAACTTCCACTCTTGGATTGTTATCTAGTGAAGTCAGTAAGGAAAGATTGTAGTCTCACAACTAGTTTATTACTGGAGAACTGGCTTTTCTTATACATTCTTTGCTAGGAGTCAGTGTTGATGTAGGAAATAGAGAATTTCTATTTTGTTGTACCAAGTATGTCCAACATATAAGCTCTATCGTATCAGGTAAGCATGTATACCAGGAAAGAAGAGGCATGGGCTTATAGAAAGCAGTTAAATGCAAATCAGGATTTTTCTTTGAGAGTTCTCCCATCTTCATCTGTAGAGCTTATCCAAGAATTTCTTCAATTGGATCATATACTTCTGAATTCCTTCCTGAACTATTCCTTTTCTCTCTCATCCTTTTTGTAGATCTCTGAAATCTTAGGCACTAAAGGGTCATCTGAATTGGGATCCACAACAGCTGGACAAGAGTACTTTGGAAATACTACTGGCAACCACTGTGACCATAGATTATCAAGACAAATGTTGTTATTATTGTTAATATTTGGATAGTAAACTTTTGTTGTAAATGCAGCCTTATATGGTTTGAAGGGATAATCTAATGGGGAGTAAATTATAAAGAAAAATACTTTATCCTAACAGGGGCTATCATTTGACTCCATTTTTGTAGATTGCCTATGGAACATGTCATGTTCAACAGAACCTGCTGAACACTGTGCAGGGGGCTCATTTGCCCCTCCAGCTTATCTAAAAAAGATGAGAAAAGGAAGTGGGATTGTTTATTATTTCAAGTAGAGATGTCAAGAGGTAGTTTGGCATTACACTGTCACATTTGAGGATGATGATGAGAAATCTGGGAAGAGAAGGGCTCTACGATACAGAAGATACTACTTTCCCACACAAATCATAGCTTCAGTTATTTGAAGGTCTATCTTCCTTCTACTTAATACCTTTCCTTTCTCAAGATCAATGCAATCTGCTTGTTATATACTCTCTCTCTATCCTTGCTGTTATCCTGGGGGGAATCCAGATTAGCTCCTGATGTCCACTAGTAGCAGCCAAGCTGGTAGAAGAAGATGCTGTCCTCATAATACTTCTTCTCCTGCCAGTGAGTGCTCATGTTGCCACCATAGACTACCATGTAGTTGCTGAGGATGCTGGCCATGTGGAAGGCTCCATCCCATGCCTCTTGACCCCTCACTTTCCCAGCCATCCAGGTTTTGACAAAGGTTGGTAACTATGATAATTTAATCACTGACTGACCAAACTACCTCAATTTGACACCTCTAATTAAATGATAAACCATTCTGATTCATTTCCCCACCTTTTCTACATCAAAATCAATAAACATTCATTGATATTTATTATGGCCAAATCTCTAGGACTCAGTATGGTGCCTAGGACATAGTAGATGCTTAACAAGTGTTTACTGAATCTTTTCTATTGCTTGTGTGGGACATATTGGAGACTATAAGACACATACTGTCCTCAAGTTGCTTATAGTTGGGTTTGAGGATAAAGATTCATACAGAAGAAGCAACTAGAGAATAATGAAGCTTCAGTCCTATTTCCCACATCACAAAATTCTCTTTATTATTGGCATCCATACTGACCTTCTCGACTTCTTATAGCACTCTTATAACATCTTATAGCATCTTATAACTCTCTTATAGCAACATGCACTTTAGCACTCAGTTTTATTTGATCTAAATATCCTCTAATAGCTTTATGTGTGTGTCAAAACTGAATGTAAGAGTTGGATTTAGATCTTTCTAAATAGCTTACAGATTCCCTGAGGGCAGGGGACCATGCTTTCTGAGTCCAAGATTTTTCTCTTTTGTCTCTCATAGTACTTGGCATACTAGGTGCCTAGCACATTTGACTCAGTCCATTTTCACTTGTAATGAAACCCAACAGAGTTAGACCATTGCCTTAAAGCACTTTTTTCCTGGTACCAACATTCTCTATCCTCCTTAGCCTTTTGATTTTTGTCTATTTCCTTCTCCCTTTCCTACCTCTAGATTTCATCATTGGTTCTATTTGTTGCACTTGCAAGAATGATGTATGGATCAGCTGTTTTGCTGGTAAGGTTGCCTTGGCAACAAGACACTTTGCACAGATTTCAGACTGAATCTTATTAATAAAAAGGCTGTCCTGCATCCTGTTAAAAAAGGACTGGCATATGAAGGCAGTGGGATTTTTGACATGTATTTTCTCTGCTCTTTGACTAGGATAACGATCAGGCTGCTAATGAGGTAAATGCCATTGGACCAAAAGTCTTCACAGCGGTGGGGATGTGGAAGGGAAATGATTGAACAATATCCATACAGGCATAAAACACTTCCTTGTAGTCAGTGAGGCCATAAATGAAAAATGTTTTTTGTTTTTGCACTAGATGTTCTGTGACTATATTCCCCGACCAGTTAGCAAAAATGCTTAGAAGTAGGCATGTTGGCTCCATGTTGAACACCTGGCATCCATTTAGACCCAGCTAGTATCCATTACCTAATCAGCCTTAGGGCACTGGGGAAGCTGTGCTTGGAAGGAGAAAAGACAGTGCAATGGAATATTGCCAAAGCAGAGCAGGTATGTGGATCTTGGGAGGGGAAGGAGCTCTGTGGTTTAGACATTTTCTTTTCTTCTGAATGACTGTAAGTAATGGCAAAATCAGGAACTTATCCTGAGACTGTATGATTTTGTTTTTCCCTCTTTTTTATACTTCCATTTAATTTCCTCATGTTTATGCTCCTCTAAGGAAATGGAGAGCAAGAAATTCTGGATATGCTTCAATGATGTAGGATTGATATAGTTTTTGCCTTTTCAAGGGTGTTTTTTCCCTCAGCTATGAAGGTCTATTAAATGAAAGAGGCAGTGAATCAAGTAACTTCCCTGCTCTTAATTTATTTCCTTCCTTTCTGCAGTTAGCATGTTGTATGTTAAAGCCAAACACTTTCTGAAGTAGGGAGAGCAGTTATTCAAGCGTTTTTGAAGAACCTAAAACATCCCAAACACTAGAACAAAAAGATAAAAAGTCAGACCCTTCCTGCCCCCAAGGAGCTTATATTCTATGAGTGTTTACAAATCACAGTATGTTTCATAATTTGTTGTGAAGTATGAGCATAAGAAAAGACTTTGAAGCTTGCACAAAAAGGATATAAAAATGTTGGCTGACCCAGGGTGAATTTGAGTCCATTTTTAACTACAATTAGTCAGTTATGGCTTCAGTGAAAGTCAAGTCAAATCAACAAGTCTTTATTAACTGCTTACTGTGTGCCAGGTACTTTGAAATAAAAAAAGTAGTTTGTCTTTGTAGAATATTAAAAACAGAGCCTGAGTGAATAAATTTTAGTATTTAGTGAATAGCTTTAGTATTTTATATGTACATATTTATTCAATGATAATCACACATATATATGTATATACATATATGTATGATTATCATTATATATCATATCTATATCTATATATATCATATATCTATATCTATATTTGTTGCTTTTTGGAGAGCAATTGGGGTTAAATGACTTGCTCAAGGTCACAGGCTAATTTTGTGTTAAGTGTCTGAGGCCAGATCCAAACCCAGGTCCTCCTGACTCCAGGGCTGGTGCTCTATTCACTGAGCCACTTAGCCACCCCCATGATAATCATATCTTAAGCAGCTACTATGCAAAGAGTGGAGATCTAGATGCTGGTGAAGACACAAAATTTTGATGAGACATGGTCCCTACCCTAATAGAGCTCGAAAGCTGATAAAAAAATAAGGCACCAGGGGCGGCTAGGTGGCACAGTGAGTAGAGCGTTGGCCCTGGAGTCAGAAGGACCTGAGTTCGGATCCGACCTCAGACACTTAATGCACACACAAACAAAAACCTAGCCGTGTGACCTTGGGCAAGTTACTTAACCCCGATAGCCCTCCAAAAACAAACAAACAAAACCAAAAAAAATAAGGCACCAACACAGATTACACAGCATCACATGATAAGGGCCTTATGGAGAGTTAGAATAAAATACGGTGAGAAATCTAAGGAGAGAATGTTATTGAAGAGTGAACTGAGGAAAGCTTCATGGGGGAGTTGGCATTTAAGGTGGGCTTAAAATGAGAAAGAATTCAACAGCTGAAGAGAAGAAAGGAGGACATTCCAGTTCTATGAAATAGTGTTCATAAAAGCACAAAGGTGGGAGAGTGGAGGGTGCCTTCTGGAGACTGATTGGACTAATTTGTTTTAAACATGAGTATGTGGAGGAGAGTATGTACAATGCAAGGTGGTACCAGATGGGTGAGCTTTGATTGCCAAGCCAAGAAGCTTACTTGATAAGGCAATAGAAAACCTACAACTCAAAGATTATTTCCTATATGGGGCTTTTCCTGATCCCCTGTCATTGCATTCCCCTCTTGAAGAAACAAGAAAGTCTCTGAAAATTTTTGAATGGAGTAGTGACTTGATTACATACATCTATGCATAAGGGGAATTAATCAAACAGCTGCATAAAGAGTAGATTGGAATGAATTTAGAATGGAGGCAGAAAGATACATAGAATTTTGTGGTCATCTAGGGAGGTATGAATGAGGGTTTGCATGAGAGTAAAGACAAAGAGAATGGGAAGGTGATGATGTGACATAAATTGGAGGTGGAGTTAACAGCATTTACTGACTGAGAAGTGAGGGAAAGGGAGTAATAAACCATACTGAGATATTTTTCACTGGTGACTAGGTAAATTGTGCAGCTGCTTAAAAAAAAGTGAAACTGGAAGGATGAACAAGTTTAGGGAGAAAATGATAGATTTAGTTTTATACATGTATTTGAAATAACAGAGACATTCATTCTCTTGACTCACATCGTTACCACCCTAATTTAGGTCCTTATTACCTCTCACTTGAACTATTATAGTGGCAGCCTAATTGGTCTCTCTGCATCAAGGCCCCACTTCAATCCATTTTCCACATGGCTGTCAAAGTAAATTTCCTTAAACCTAGATCTGACTTTGTCTCTACTCAACAAACCCTAGTGGCTCCCTGTTTCTTTGAGGATAAATAAAACTCCTCTGTTTGGCTTTAAAAACACTTCACAATTAGTCTCAATCTATCTTTTCAGCCTTTGTATATAATTAATTCCCTTCCTGAACAGGCAAACTTCCTGGCCCAGGGAAATTGACTTTTTCTATTTGTCACACAAAGTACTCCATCTTCTATCTTTGTGTTTTTGCAGTGGCCACACCCCACCCCCATATCTGGAATGTGTTACCTCCTTATATATGCTTCTGAGAGCCTTCTCACCTCCTTCAAGATTGAGCTTAAGTGACATTTTCTACAGGAAATCTTACCCTGATAGTGTCCCCTGTCTCTAATTTTTAACTACCTTGTCCTCTGTTTATTTCAAATATGTTTATATATGTAAGTATTTTCTTCCTCTTACAGAATGTAAGTTATCTTAGGGCAGGAATCTCTCTTCTCCCTCTCCCCTCCTTACCTCCCCTTTCCTCCTTTTTTTTTTCTGTTTTTTGGAGGGGGAAGGCAGGGCAATTGGGGTTGTGACTTGCCCAAGGTCACAGGGCTAGCAAGTGTTAAGTGTCTGAGGCTGGATTTGAACTCAGGTCCTCCTGACACCAGGGCTGATGTTCTATTCACTGCACCACCTACCTGCCTCTCCTCCTTTCCTCTTGTTCTCTTTTATCTTTATGTCCCCCAGCATTATAAATGGCCCGTCATATATTAGACCCTGAATACCTTCTTCTTGATTAATCCATTCATTAGGTAGATTAGGGAGTCACATGCATAGAAGTGGTAGCTGAAGCTGAATTATTTCTTACTTTTAATAGTCATAAATGAGATCACCAAGAGAAAGAATATATGGGGAAAAGTAAAGAAGAAATAATGGATCGTAGGCTTGGACCTGGAAGACCTTAGCCACGGAGTTCAAGGCCAAGGAAAGTTTTCTGTTTGTCTACAATGAGGGGACTAGAAGAAGTAAAAATCAGGGAATGAGATATAGGAGGAATAGTTAGAGAAGTGAGATGAAAATCAAGAGATTGTGTAAGCACTGAAGTTAAGGGAGCGAGGAGTAACCAATAAGGGGGAGTGGAAAATAGTGTCAAACACTTTAAAAGTCAATTGGATTTTATTGGTAACCTTTAAGAAAATAGTTAAAGGGAAGTCTAGGGGTGGGAGGGGAAAAGGTGGGGAACAGATGTGAAATAGATGTGGGAAATACAGTGGAGAGTTGATAAGGACTGAGAAGGATGATTAAGCAGCAATAAAAGTCAAGCATGAGCTATCATGAATTTTGTGGTTTGTGAAATTTTTTCTACATTATGATTTTTTTTTTTTTGGTGATGACTAGCAGCCCCAGGGCCCGAGTTAAGTTATTAGCTGGCAAGTGTACTAAAAGAAGAAAAATTGAGGGGTCAGAAATGCAGAAGATCAGGAGGGCATGAAATTCTAAGATTTGCTATCTAAAAGATAGCAAAACATTAAATTGTTAGAACATGTAGTCAAGATTAGTTTTGGAGTCAAGTAAGCCATGTGGTAGAAATGGACTGAAACAATAGAGTTGGGGCAAGAGACTAAAGGTTTCATTTGAGTAAGAGTGGGAATGGTAGAAGGATAGGAAGGATTTTTATTATTTGTGGGCTAAACTAGATTACCTTTGAGATTCAACCTTGAAATTCTGTGTTTTTACAAGGTTGTGATAGAGAATTTCAGTTCATGGTAGTTTGATTCTATGAAATGGTGAAATCTCAGTTGTGACCATATCAATGATTATTTGAAGTACAGTGGAGAAGAGATCACTGGAGTTAAAGAGGTGAAATATTTGTGTGTTCAGGTTATTAAGGAAAGTCCTTAAGTTTGTTTGTAGGAGATCACAATGATAGTTATCTATCCCACTAGCCAATCCTTCTCTGTAGTCTCTGTTGTTTTCCCCTCACCTCCAATTGTGATCATCTCCCAAGTCTCAGCATTTAGTTTCTTAGCCCTTTTCTATCTATTTAGAGCACTTATCTATTCTGCTAGCTTCACCTTATGTATCAGTCAATAAACTCACATTTGTTAAGCACTTGCTATGGGCCAGACAACTGCCTTAGGTTCTGGAGATGTAGAGACAAAAATAAAATAATCCCTTCCCTTAAGGACCTTACATTTTATAAAGAGAGAAGACATCTCTGACGCTCTGTCTCTTGCTTACTTCCTCTTTGTCTGTCTCTCTCCCTTTCCCCCTCTTTCTCCCTCTTCCTCCCCCCTCCCTATGTGAAGGGGAGAGTTCTACAGTCCCCCAGTTCTACACACTGTAGAACATTGCATTTAACAAGATTTAAAAAATCAATCGATCATTTTGATAATTTTTTCTTCCTTTCATCTTTTTCTTTTTTAAAAATTCTTTGATATAGGTGTTATCTGTCTTGGACTGGGGAGGGTAAAGTCTATAGCACGAAATCTAGATGATGAATAAACTAACAAAAGCTATCAAGTCAAATCTGTTAAAATATACATAAACAGTTGCAATAATAATAATAATAATATTTAACATATAGCAATCAAGGTTTGCAAAATGCTATGTAAATATTATATCATTTGATCCCCACAATAAGCCTGGGAGATAGATGCTATTATTCACATTTTACAGATAATGAAAATGAAGCATTAAGCGTCATATAGCTAGTAAGTGTCTGAAGCTATATCTGAACTCAGGTCTTCCTGACACCAGGTTCAGAGCTATATTTACTGTGCCTCCTAGTGTAATGGAAATGCAGATTTAAAGATCTTCCCTGCCCCTAGCTTAAGTGCACCTGGAGCCTGTGGTGGGAGGCTTGTTTTTCAGGAAAGCCCACACCTTGATACTTTGTGATTGGGCAGTGGGTCCAGAAGATTGTTACATTCTCTGAGCCAGGGGAAGGCTATATAAACCCTGAGGAGAGGCTTTGCTTTGGGGCTCACTTTGAGAAGTGTTGTGTGATTTGACCAGATGAGACTCTGGGAAGCCGTTGTTGAGAGCCCCCTGGCTTTGAAAACCCAGATCTTGATGCTTCCCTCTCTGGTAACTGTGATTTGGTATTGATATAATGGTAGGACAGTTTGGAAGCCTGTCTGTTTGATCTGTAAGTTCTGTAACTCTGAAGTTCGGGGTGCTGACCTTTTTCCCCTGAACTAGGTAATGTATGTTTGATTAAAGTAAGCTTGTTAACCCATTTTGAGTTGCTTTCCTTTACAAAAGCAGATCTAAGAACCTGTGTTGGCAGCTACCCTGGGGATATTGGGGTGCTTGCTGCTATACCTAGCTGCCTAAATATAGAGTCATCTTGCGGAATAGGCACTAATATGAAGGGGCATCGAGAAAGACTTCATTTGGAGTTATCATTTAAACTGATGATTCTTAAATTTTCTATCTTTAATTCTCTTTTTATCTCTTGTACAATTCCATATTTGCAGCTGTTGCCTGAATATGTCCACTAAGACGTCCAAATGTCACCTCAAATTCAATGTGTCCCAATGAATTCATCACGTTAATCTCTACTATCCATTTCCTCAAATTCTACTTCCAAGTGGTTGAATATTTCTGGAGAAAATCATTATCTCATGCTGACTGAGAGTGACCATATAAATATATGCTATTGAATACTGATTGAGTCCTTCATGCTATATGCTTACTCTTTTATTAAATCTTTATCCATATTCCCTACGTGAGCTATTCCAAATCACTTTTTTCAAATCTTCTCTCCTCAATGACTCCTCTACTGCTCTCCTCCATTTCAATAGACTTTACTAAATTTTTTCTCTCTGACATAAATGCCTTCAAGCCTACATCTAAACATCTCTTTCCATTACTCACCTTATCTACGGTCTTAGAGGAAGAGATGGCTCTCTTACTGTACTGTTAATGAAATATGAAGATATTCCCTGTCCATTAATAAGTTTAAGTGAGCACAGGTGTTCTCTTTTCCCTTGGAACAGGAGCCATGTTCCTAGGTCTAAAGGTACACAGTTATTTCAATCATGGATAGCTCCATGGG